>JAXRKN010000022.1:170000-396147 GCA_038502055.1 Tanytarsus gracilentus | reverse complement strand
CGATTGGCATTCATGATTTTCGATTGGCATTCATGATTTTTGAGGCATGTCGATCATGGCCGGCCAGGAGTGCCACTAATGTCAATTTTTCAGAACTATGGCTTCATGGGTATCTTTGAGCTCGTGATTGGACCAGGAATCGATTGGCATAGATGATTTTTGAGGAGTGTCCATCATGGCCGGCCAGGAGTTCCACTAACGTCCATTTTTCAGAACTATGGCTTCATGGGTTTCCTTGAACTCGTCATTGGGTCAGGAATCGATTGGCATTGATGATTTGAGGAGTGTCCATCATGGCCGGCCTGGAGTGCCACTAATGTCCATTTTTCAGAACTATGGCTTCCACCATGGGTATCGTTGAATGCGTAATTTGACCGGAATCGATTGGCATTGATGATTTTGAGGAGTGTCCATCATGGCCGGCCTGGAGTGCCACTAATGTCCGTTTTTCAGAACGTATAGCCATGGTATCGTTGAACTCGTCATTGGGTCGAGTCGATTGGCATTGATGATTTTTTGAGGAATGTCCATCATGGCCGGCCTGGAGTGCCACTAATGTTCATTTTTTCAGAACTATGACTTCATGTATGTCGTTGAACTCGTCATTGCATCAGGAATCGATTGACGATGATGATTTTTGAGGGAGTGTCCATCATGACCGGTAAGTGTCACTTATGTCAATTTTCAGAACTATGGCTTCATGTATGCCGTTGAACTTGTGATTGGGCCAGGAATCGATTGGCATCGATGATTTTTGAGAAATTTTCGGCCAGGACTGCTACTAGAGTTTAAATATTACTTCAAAAAATCATGCTTTAATTCATAAAAATTGATATTATTTATCGGAGTGTTTAATGTTTTAAAAGTTTCAAAACATTAAATTTACCTGAAAATATAAAATTATTTAAAAGGTATAAAAAAAAGTGGTTATGAACAAAAATATAAAACTTTTTATTATCAAAGAATTTAATTTTTTTTATCGTTAAAATTTTTAGAAAACAATGCGGAGTATCAAGATTTTTGCCTCTTCTGATCATTGGAAGACTTTAAATCTCGAGTTTTAAAGATGTTCATACATCATTTTTTAACAAAATTATCGCTCCCTGTTAAATTAATAAAAATATTGCTCTTAAGCAAGTGTAATTAATTTTAAAACAGTTACAAATGATATTAAAATTTTTTTTATTTAGTTTAATGACATGATAATTATCGAAATGTTAACCAAGTTTCTCATAAATCGTTGATAAGTTTTTTGAAGTACTTGTACCTAATTTACTACCTGTAAACTTTTAAAAACATACGAAGATTATTGTGTTGAAGATTATTGTGTTAAAGATTATTTCATCATTCAAAACAAAAATCAGTTCAAGTCTAACATTCAAGCAGTGAACAGTTGAAAAATTGTTCCTGTTGATTTTTGGAAGGTTTTTATTTTAAATCTATTGAAAGTTAATTGTGTTAGTGTTGAATTCAAAAGGTTTTTGTCAAAAACCAAATAAAAAGTGTTGAAATTCACAAAGTGAAGGTAAGCTTTAACTTACAATAATTATAATAGAAAAAACTTTTTTACCTGAGTTAAAGTTTTAAGTTTTTTTATTTCAATAATAATATTTCTTTTTTTATTTCAGAGCATAGAATTTTGAGCCAGTGCGACCAGAAAGACAAGAAGACGAGAGTGAGAGACGACGACGACGAGACTGAGAGACGAGGACGACGAGAGTGAGAGACGAAGACAACGAAGAGGCCAACCCATACAGTATCATAAAAGTGGTGAGTGATTTTCATAGTTATTAAGTAAGAGTAAACTCTTTAATATCAAAATCTGGTAAAAAAGTAAAGTAAAAGTAATGACGCGAAAGAAATCTTATCGCACTAAAAATTTAGTTCAGAAAAAGTTAATGAAAGCCCATAGGGCACAAGAAAATGTTTTAAATGAAAATAGAGTAAAGTCCGCTAGATCTCAGAAAGATAAATATAATAATGATTCAGATTTTAAAACTCAAAAGCTTAGTTGTAATCGAAGATATAAGATTGAAAAAAAAGAAACTGACCCAGATTTTGAAATTAAAGAAAAGTTAAGATTAGCTAATCTTATGAAAGTAAAGTACGATAATGATTTAGAGCATAGGGTCGAAAAAATTAATTCAAGTCTTGATTATTTAACAAAAAAGAAAGAAACAGACCCAGATTTTGAAATTAAAGAAAAATTAAGATTAGCTAATCTTAAAAAAATATTTTAAAAAAAAAATTTTTATATTTTTTTTATTTTTCAGTAAAGTACGATAATGATTTAGAGCATAGGGTCGAAAAAATAATAATTCAAGTCTTGATTATTTAACAAAAAAAAAGAAACAGACCCAAATTTTGAAATTAATGAAAATTTAAGATTAGCTAATCTTATGAAAGTAAAGTACGATAATGATTTAGAGCATAGGGTCGAAAAAATTAATTCAAGTCTTGATTATTTAACAAAAAAAAAAGAAACAGACCCAGATTTTGAAATTAAAGAAAAATTAAGATTAGCTAATCTTAAAAAAGTAACGATCCCAAATGATTTGAGCATAGGGTCGAAAATGATTAATTAAGTTCAAGTCTTGATTATTTAATCAAAAAAAAAGAAACAGACCCAAATTTTGCTAAAAATGAAAATATTAGAGTAATTCGAATAATGAAAAAGAAAATTTGATTCCAAAAAATTGCTTAAAGATAAAATTAAAGTTCATAAGTCTGAAATTCGTAAAGATGTGAAAGATGTTAATTTAAATGTTCAAATGAGTTTTAGAAAAGCACACTCTAAAGAAATTAATGCGGTTTTAAATAATAATGATAATGTTAATTGCGAATTAGATATTAAGAAAGCAAAAGTTTTGCTTAAATTTATTGAGGAACTTCGGGAAGTTCCAGAAATTGTTTGTTGTTGTTGCGAAGGATTATTTTTTAAAAATAATCCAAGTAAATTTGATTTGAATTCTTACCATATTAAGTATAATAAGAAAGCCAAGTACAGTAAAAAAGAAGATAGTCCTTCGGGGTTAAAGTTTCAATCTTACGTGATTAAAAATATAAAAGAGTTTAAAGAAAAGATTGTTGGAATAGATTCAGGCATGATTTGCTCAACTTGTTCTAAAAATTTAATTAATGGTAAAATTCCCTTGTTGAATCCCCAATGTGGAGTACGAAGGCCCGAATATTATAATCGGCCGGAAATACTTACAAGTGCAACTGATTTAGAAGCTCTTTTAGTAACCCCAGTTATTCCATTTATGCAAATCATGTCTCGAACTCCTTTCCAATTAAATCCTCAGTTATTTATTAAGGGCGCGGTTGTTAATATAGTTCCCGATATTTCTCACGTTCTTACTTTACTTCCCTTACGATTTAACGAAACTTCAGTTGTTCAATTAGATTTTAAACGTAAATTGAATCATGCCAGTTCTTTTTTATTTGACACCATAAGTGTAAAAAAAGTTTTTGATATATTACATTTTCTCTTGCAAACACCCCTTTATCAAAGATATGGCATTCAAATTAATAATGATGCATTTAAAGATTACGATCCAAATTCCGTTTCTGATTTGTTAAATTTTATAGTCCCGGCTAAAGGCGAAAAGCCTAATTATATACCCATTAATAATAGTAAGAATTCAAATCAAGTTAACGAAAAGAAAGATAAAGATAATGATAATTATAAAATTAGAGTAGAGAAGGAAGTGGAAAAAGATAAGCAAAGCGGTCAAAATGATGAAATTCACAAGAATCTTTTAATATTTCAAAATTACTTTTTTATTCAAAACGATAAAAAAGTTATATTTGAATATAGATCAATGTCCTCATTGAATAGTCTTTTTCATGCATTTTTTGGTAGTTGCCAACTTGATTTAAAGTTTAAAGAATTGTTAAAACAAGAAAATTGTGAATTTTTGAAGTTTGTATGTGGTTGTTTAGACAGAAATATTTGGGATGAAATGGAATATTTAGTATCAGAATGGGTTATTTTTATAAATCAAAAATTTCCAAAGACAACTCCCAATTTTTCTGAAAATCGCGATGATTTTAATACGTTTAAAGATATGAAATTTAATGCTGGGTTCATTTTAGAACAGTTTTTAGAACACGATTTTTATTCATTTCGAAAGCAATTGTATTGTAATAATTGTAAAGGAGGGTTTTCACAAAAAACTTTTGCACTTTTTAAAGTTTTAAATGTTGATAAAGATTTTAATAACACTTTGAGAAAACAATTGCTTTCGTATGAATCTTTGAGTAAAGAAGAAATTGAAACAATGAAAAATTGTATGGAATGTGGTTCAAATAATTTAAAATCAGATAAAGTAGAGTTTAAATTGGAAGATATAATTTTAATTCATGTCGTAAATTCAGAAGCCATTAAAATTAACAAAACTTTTTATTCAAATTTGTTCAACCACATTCCAATTCAGTTAAATTTGGGCGAAAATAATATTTTTGAGTTAAAGTTTTTGATTCACGAAGATGTGAAACAGGTAGTTCCATTCATTAGACATGAAGATAAATTTATTGAATTAAATGATGTTCTTTTTGAAGAAAAATATGTAGATTCTAAAACTTTAAAAGTGAACCCAGTATTACTTGCATATGTTAAAATAGATTCTAAATTAGTTTTTAAGACGAACGTTTCTCCTAAACCAAAATTGGATGAAATTGATGCATCCGATTTTGATTTAGAAGATTACGAAATTAAAGAAATTAAGGATATTCACAATTTGCTTGAAAATTTACCTGAATTGCTACCTGAAGATTTTTTAGATAGTTTAAATGAAGAAAGAGATGAAGATGAAATCCTTTCCGATGAAGAGTTAGAAAATCCCGATAAAAATGAACATATTTTAGTTTTTCCAAATGTTACTCAAGAAAGAATTCAAAATTACGTTAAAAATCATAATCCAGATATTAAACAAGCTTTTAATGATGTTTTAGTAGTTGCTCCCGGTCAAGGCCTTAAGCCTGAGCCTGCTTGTAAATTTCTTGATTATGATGCGATTTGTTTTCCAAAAGCTTATTGTGGATATCCTCAAGAATATGACGGCATTCATTATTCTTGTAGATTTATTTCATATACTCGCGCTATTAGAAATGAAATAAACCATTGGGATAGATCGCGTTTTGGCCCGCGAGAAATTTTATTTAAATTTAAAGAAAAAGTTAAGAGAGATTTAGGCAGTGCCATTACTACTGCTTTACGTAAAACTAAAGCAGAAAACTTGACAAAGAAGGATATTAAAAATCCTGAGAAGATAGGGCATTTGATTTCCAAAAATATTGCATATAAAATTTTACCCCAAGTTAGAACCAGTAATGAATATTTGTTAAAGAAAGAGCATAGAGCAAAGCAAATGATTCGTCAATTTGGACTATGCTCTTTCTTTTTTACCTTAAGTATATCAGAAGCAAATGCCCCAGAATTTTTAAAACAAGCTTATAAAAATATTTTCCATAAAGATATATCTCTCGTTGAAGCTAGTAATCTAAGTCAAGATATTAAATCCCAGTTAGTTCGAGATGATCCTGTGCTAGCCACAGAGTTCATTAATCATCGGTCAAAAGCGTTTTTAAATTTTGTAAAAAATCCCAATGGTTTATTTGGTAAAAATTATGTTGATCATTTTATGTGTAGATCTGAAATTCAGATGAGGGGTTCAATTCATTATCATTATGTTTTGTGGTGTAAAGATGCGCCAGTTTTAATTCCATATCCTAAGACTTTAGATATTAAAGAAGAAAATGAAACCCGCGTTATTGATTTCTTAGATCAATTTGTTAGCACAAAGTTTTTAGAAAATAATCCAAATATGAAATTTCAAATTCATAGACATACCCATAGTTGTTATAAAAATAAGAGTAAAAAATGCCGGTTTCATTTTCCTCGCTATGTAGCTCATAGAACAATGATTTTATATCCCCATAAAGACCCAAAATTTATAACGAAAGAAAGACTAGCAATTTTAGTTAAAATTAGAGAAAAAATGAATTACTATAAGAAAAATAATGTCTTAGAATCATTCGATAAAATGTTAAGCGATTTAAATCTGAGTATGACTGAATATTACGATTGCATTAGATGTGAGGTTTTCAAAATTTTAATTATTTACAAGAGGGAAACTAATGCGGTCATGGTTAATAATTATAATCCCATTTTGTTAGATAGTTTAGAAAATAACCATGACCTTCAATTTATAATTGACGCTTATGCTGCAATTCATTATCTTTTCAAATATTGCTTAAAAGTAGATGAGGGTGTAAATTTTTTGATTGAAAAAGCAATAGAAGAATGTAGAAACGGCAATAAGACTGTTCAAGAAACTTTTAAAAGTGTTGTAAATGTTTTCCATAATACCTCATGCATAAGCGTCCAGCAAGCTGTTCAAGAAATTAAGGGTTATTCAATTGTTTGTTTTAGTGAAGATGAAAAATTTATTAATACTAATTTGCCTCAAGATCGTTCATATTTAATCAAACCAGATGAAGATCTTGACTTATTAGAAGATGATTCTAAAGACATTTATGTTAAAGGTTTTATTCAAGAATATGCTCAAAGACCCAAAGAATTAGAAAAGCTAACTTTAGCTGATTTTGCGGCTTGGTATTTTAAGACCAAGAAATCTAAAAAAAAGAATTTTAATTGTGATAATAATGAAGAAAGTTCAGGGGATGAAAATGATGAGCAAGAATTAGAAAATGATAAAATTGCTAGTCTTTCTGAATTGTACAGTAAACGATCTCGCCCGAAAGTAATTCGATTTGTAAATTATAAGCAAGAATTTGATCCCAATAATTATTATCGCGAAAAAGTAATGCTGTATCTCCCTTGGAGAGATGAAGAAAGAGATCTTTTAAATTTTACTAAGGTTAGGGAAACTTTTGAAAAAAACAAAGATGAAATTTTTAACAAATATGCCGAATATAACGTTATAACTGAAGAATGTTTAGAAACTCTTAAAGAACGGGTTCTTTCCAATTTAAGTTTTGAGAAACAAGAAGAAATTCAAAATTTTTTAGATGAGGGTTTGAGTGATAATGATGAAATTGATATTTATGAAGAGTTGGGAATTGCAAATGGGGATAAAAAGTCTAAAAAGAAAATTTCTAAAGATAAAGATAAGGGGAAATCAGTTTATGCACTCAAACAACCTCCATTAATTAATAGAGTAAATTTGTGGGAAAGAATTTGTGGGCTAAATGAAAAACAGCAAGAAATTGTTTTCCATATTTTTCATTTGATTAGTACTAAACAAGAAACTGATTGTGATAAGGGAACTAAAATCATTCTTCAGGGTAAAGCGGGTGTCGGTAAAACTTTTGTAATTAATGTTATCAATGAGTTAGTTAATGATTATTTCAATCGAATTGAGGGGACAGATTTTAAATCTAACAAGACTCTTTTGTGCGCTCCAACGGGGATTGCAGCATTTCTTATAAATGGCTTAACCATTCATAGTGCTTTTGCAATTGACACTAGATTTCGTAAACATATTGTTAAATTAAGTGATGATTTGATTGGTCTTATGCGTAAAGAACATAAAGATGTTAAAGTAATAATTGCGGATGAATATTCAATGATCTCTAGAAATTTAAGAATTAATATGGATAAGAGGTGTAGAGAAATTTATGGCATTAATAATAAGAGTTTTGGGGGTAGAATTGTAATTTTTGCGGGCGATCTTTACCAATTACCCCCAGTTAATGATAAACCCATATACGCATTTAGTGATTATAATAATGTTAATGATTTCCTTTTCGATCAAGTTTGGTATGAATTTGAATTTTTTGAATTAAATGAGGGGGTACGTCAAAAAAATAAAGTTTATCAAGCCCTTTTAGATGATTTTGCTCTCGGTAAATTAAGTAAAGAACATGCTAATTTTTTAAAGAAAAGAATTTTTAAATCTGAAAAAGACGTACCCGAAGATGCTATATGGGTTTATTATAGTAATAAAGAAGTAAATGAATTTAATGAAAATAAATTTGCTAAAGCCCCAGGTCCCTCTTATAAATCAATTGCCATAGATACTGTACATATTGCCGATAGTAAAGATAAAGAAAATAATTGTAAGAATTCAATTGAAGCTAACAAAAAAGAAATTGCGAAAGAATATGCCAATGATAAGAGTCAAAACACAAAAATGCGATATAAGTTAGTTTTAAAATGCGGTCTTAGATATAAGTTAACTTCCAATGTAAGTGTTGCCGATGGTTTAGCAAAATCGGCAATGGGTACATTGAGAAGAATCGATTTTGACAAACAAACAAATAACCCTGCCATAGTTTGGTTAGAATTTCAATATTCTAATGTCGGTCTTGTAGCAAGACAGTCATGTTTAGAGTTTATGAAAGAAAATAAGATTTCCGAAAATTTAGTCCCATTAAAATTTTATTCAGAAACAATAACTGATGCTTTTAATATCTCTATTAAAATCCATCATGAAACAATTAGAAAACAATTTCCAATTACTCTTTGTGAGGCTAGCACTTTGCATAGTACTCAAGGGCTAACTTTAGATAAAATTTGCATAGATAGTAGAAAGCGAGAACTTTCTACGGCATTAGGTTATGTTGGTTTGTCAAGATGCGATTATGAGGGGTTATATCTTCTTGGTAAAATCCCTGAACCAAAATCCAGATCCCAAACTTTAGTTAATGAAATGTATAGATTAAGAAATGCGGCCCAATTAAAATTATCTTTTTATAATTTTGAGCAGGATCTCGGGGTTAAAATTGTGTATCATAATGTAAATTCTTATAAAGCTCATGGAATGAATGTTAACGCTTTAAATTGGTATTGGAAAGCCGATATCATAATTTTATCTGAAACCAATGTGTTTAGTTCTGAAGAAGTTAAAGTTCGTAATGATTTTAAAGTAGTTTTTCCGTTAAAAGAAAGTTTAAATCAAAGTAAAAAGCGTTCCATGGGCTTAATAATTATGTGTAGAAATAGTTGTAGTATTAAGAACCTCTCTGAACCAAATATTATAAGTAATGCTAAAAATACGTATCATATCGATTTGAGATCATTTGTAGTTGAAAATTTCCTAATTATTACTGGTTATTGTTCTCCCAAAGCCCCGATTGAAAAATTAAAAATTGAATTTTTAAGATTATTAAAAAATAAGCCAGAAAATTTTGAAGTAACTTTAATGGGTGATTTCAATCAAGATTTGAAAAAATTGCAAAACAGTAACTCTTTCCATAAATTATTAATAGATAAAAACTTGATCAATTTACTTAATGATTCAATAACTAATAATGCCGGTTCTCAAATTGATATTGTTTTTTCTACCTGCAAAAGTAGTTATGCCGGTACATTTGCTTCTTATTTTTCTGATCATTTTGCAATTTTCTTTCAAACTTCCATTGATCCCCATAAACTTTCCGTTAAAGATAAAGAGTTTTTCATAAATCTAAGTAAGAAATCAAATGATCTTAAATCGAAAGATGAAGTTTTAGTAATTCCTTTTAAACATGATGTTATTAAACCCGAAAATATTAAAACCGGTATCTTGGGAAATGTTTTGTTTAAAAATGAGATTAGTTCTAAAGTAAATGTAAATGGAAGGTTGCAAAACGTTAAATTTTACAATTTGAGTTCTTTTAACTCAGTTTTAAGTTCTTTTCTTGCTCTTTATAACTACACTAAAGTTTTTCAATCGCTTGTTCAAAGTTTAGAAATGGAATATCCTTTTTTCAAATTTGTCTTAGATATTCATGAAAATATTAATAATTTTAAATTTAATAAGAGTAAAGAGTGGATTAAATTTTTAATAGAACATTTCCCAAATACTTGTAATGAAATTTTTAATAATAGTAAAGATATGAGGAATGAACTTTTTTCAATAGTTGTAAACTTTTTGACAAATTGGCAAATTTTATTTGATAAAGTAGATCATGCATGGGTGTCTTGGGAAAGGAAATTAGTTAAATGTGTTCCATGTTTGAATGTCTCAGATCTAAAGCAAGAAACAATGATTGAATTGAAGCTTTCTAAATCCGAGTTGACCTCCAATTTGGAATCTAAAATTCAATCTTTAGTTTTATCCAACCCTTTTATTTGTAATAATTGTGGAAGTGAAATTGAAACAAATTTATCAATGATTGTATTTTCTCCTTTAATTCTTGTAAATATTTTGTTAACTGACAAACTAGATTCAAAAGTTTCAATTGATAAAATTCCAAGAAGAATTGTTTTAAATAATAATAGTTATGAATTAAAGATAGTTCTTTGCAAAGTTAATAATCATCCAATATCTTTTTATAGAATAGTTGATAATGATTTTCTTGAAATGGATGATAAATCAAATTTTGAAACAGTTTTAAAAAATTGCAAAGAATTAGTTGAAGTTAAAATTTTGATGTTTATTAAATGCGAAAGTCAGTTGTTAGAATGTAAAGAAGAAAATACAATTATACATAAATTTGAAAATTCATTAATTGAAAATTTGCCAATTTTGCAAGAAAAAATGTCTATTGACGAAACTTCTGATGAATCTTTTATTCAATCAATTGAGAATAGTTTAGATGATAAGAGTTGCGAACATTTAAGTAAAAAGATTAAAATCGATCCAGAATTGCACATTGTTGAGAAGTCTGTAAAATTCCGTAAAGAAATTTTCCTAGAACCCTTAAAGACTCAGTTAGAAATTTGCAAAGAAAAAAGTGAAATAATTCCTAAAGTAAAACGTAACGTAACAATTTTTAATTTTGAAGGTGCCATTCTTGGCGATGTCCCATTTCCAAATAGATTTGATGCTTATATTAGTCTTTTTAAAGTACATTTTTCGAATATGTGTCCATTTAATTCCATTTTTAGTGCACTTCACTCTTTGCATAATCACACTGACGTTTTTAGAAATGTAGAACACTCTCTTAAAGAAAACTTTCCTTTATTTAATTTTATGTTAAAAATTGATGAAAGTTTTGACTTTAAATATTCAGATTCAAGAAATCAAAACTGGATCGATTTTATCTATAAATTTGAAAAAGATAAAATTGATAATGCGATTAGAATTAAGTCTTTTAAAGTTAATATGGAAGATGACGTTTGTCGGGTAATTGAAAGATTTTTTGATGACTATCAAGAAATTTCTCAAAATCATGTTTTCTCTTGTAATTTAAATTCAGTAAAATGCGATAATATCAATTGTAATGGGGTAACCGATCAGGACAATCGTTTAATTTTATCATTAATGATTTCTCAAAGTAATATTAAGTCAAAAATTGAGTCCGAAATTAAAGATACCCTTAAAGAGTCTAACGTTTGTAATACTTGCGGCAAGAGATTAGAACCAAATATTTCATTTAATGAGTGCATAGTTTTAAATGTTAATTTAATTAATGAATCAGAAAATTCGAGTATTTATGATCAAGAGAATAACACAAAAGTCAATATTAGAAATATTCAAAAAATAATTGTGTTTAATGAAATAGTTTATGAATTAAAAGCCATTATTGATCATCCTGTGGGTCATTTTAAGTCATATTTTAGAATTAGTAATAATGATTATTTAGAAATGGATGATCTTTTTAACTTGGGAAATGAATTAGTTCGGAAGAATTTAAATGTAGAAATTAATCCCAAAGTGCTTTTTTATATTAAAACTAATGTAAAAATTTCCGATTTGCAATTTTTAAACGAAATAATTCCTAATATTGATACCAATAGTAAAGTAAAATTTAAAGAAGAAGATTTTTTGATTTCCGATATTGATGATGATGTTCCTTTTGATCCCGAATATGAAGAAGATAGTTCTGATAATGAAGAAATTTGTAAAAATAATGCACTAATTCCAAATTGCGTAACTTTGTCTAGTACAAACAAGTCGTATAACTTTTTATGTCCTTATAATTCCGTTCTTTCTGGTTTTCTTGCCGCTTGTAATTTTGATAGAAATTTTTATGAATTTGTCAAGAGTAATCGTAATAAGTTTCAACTTTTTGAAATAATTATAGAATTGCGTAAAAATCATGTTCAAGAAAATAGAAATGAAATTTGGATTAAGTTTTTAAATGATATTTTAAAAAATGAAAGATTTGAGTGTGGTCCATTAGACCATTATCCCTTTAAAGAAACTAGTAATAGCTCATATAGTATGATTTGGAGTGCCCAAAGCTTTTATGAAGTTATGTTTTCTAAAAATTTCAAGTTAGAATCATTTTGTTACCGGTTAACATGTAAATGTGGGTATTTAAGAGAAAAAAAGGGGAGTGTAGTTTTAACTAATCCAGAACCAAATGTAAATAGTTTAATTGATAACTTAAATAGTTTAGATTTAGTTATTAGTGCAAAATATGGAAAAACTTGTTCCAAGTGTAAAAATTTAATTGAAAAAGAAGAAATAGTTTATAGTAATGCGCTTGTAATTTTTCCCTTTTTCCGTTCTAATGTTAAAATCCCTCTTTCAAAAATTCCTTTATCAATAGTCCAAAAAAATGAAAGTTATAATTTAAAATTTCTAGTAAATTTCATTGATAACAATGATCCCAATACAAATCATTTTGATTGTTTTGCGTACAATCAAAGTAGTTACAAGTTTTTCCATATTGATGATATCGGTCAGAAAGAAAAAGAAATTTCTCGACCATCAACTATTAAATTCAACCCCAAAATAATGTTCTATTTTAAAAACAAATAATTTGTTCCATGTGCTTTTCTCAAACTCAGTTTAAGTTTTTAAAAATGTTTTTTTAAATAATAATTGTTCTTTTGTTCTTATTGTGCTTGTTTCTTAATTAAATTATAAATTCTGATTTCTATGCTCTAAATCAAAAATTAGATTATTTAAGATTAATATTACACCTTGTAAAAGTTTAAATGAAAACTTTAGAATAAGAGAAACATTGTTAAATTTATGTAAAACTAAGTAGGTTTTATGCCTAGGCAATTGATATTTTTCAATTGCCCGAGCTTTCCTACAAAAAAAAAGAAATAAAATATTTTACAAATTTATAAATTTTTATTGTTCATGCATTTATTTTCAGAATTTTCAAAACTCATTTCAGAATTGTTTAACCAAAAAATCGGGTGTTTTAATTCCAAAAAATCATGTTTTTGTTTATAAATATTAGCAGGTATCAAATGATTTCAAAGTTTTATAACATAAGATTTACCTAAAAACTACCTGAATTTTTATAAAGGTATATAAACAAAAGAAATTTTGACTACCGGGTTCAGAACTTTAAAAGTGTGTTAAAGACAAGTTTGGGTAAGACTAATTTTTTTATTCAGTGTTTTTTTTATTCAAATAATTTTCTTTTAGCATTAGAAGACAATGGAGTGTTCAAATGAGGTATCAAGGCTGTTGTTCCTTATGAATAAGGAAGTTCGTAAGCTCATCAAGAAACATAGTGTTTTAGCTAATACTCCAGATGAAGAAACTGCTATCAGCATTTGCAAGTTGATTGTAAGTCACCACAATGATGCAATGTTATCAGAAAAATTTACGTGTAAGTAAAAATTATATTAATTAATTAAAATATTTATATTTTTGTTTTTAGCTGATTTGGCCAATTTGAAAGCAAACATGGCAAGAAAAAAAGCAGCCGAGTACACCGCAGCAGCTGAACATTATTTGTCAGAATCAATGGAAGAAGAAAAATTGTTTGTTGAAGCTGCAGATCGTGCAGAGATGGCGTTCAAGCAAGAAAGTGACAATCAAGCAGATGTCAATGGAAATCGCGAAGAGCAAGAGGAACCAAAAGAAAAAAATCAGAAAATTATTTAGTGTATTGATGTTTTTTTAATTTTTTTTTATGTTTTTTATTTTTTGTTATTCTTTATTAAAATAAATAAAATGTTTGGACTTTGAAATTTAATGATCTTTTTTTTTGTTTTTTTTAAATTCATACTTTTTCAGTTTAATATCCAAATTTAAATTTTTAAAAAGAATATGTTTTTTTTAATTCTGGTTAAATCTCGAGTTTAATGATGGATGATATTCTGGTCATTAGATTAAAATTATCGTGGTCTGTTAAATAATTAGCTACGCAACCTTTTATCAAAAATTTTGCAACGAAGGGGTTTTACTAGTGTTTGTACTTATCTAAGACAGCGGAGCTATTGGAAATGGCAACGCCGTTTGCAGACCCACCTTGTTTTCACTTCAAAATTTACCTAATAATCCGCCAATAAGAAAGCAAACTAATTGCGCGATTAGCAAAGTTGACACTAAAATTGTTAATTTCTTGCCACTTAAGTTCTCTAAAATAGTTCCAGTCATTTTAAAATAATTTTCTTCACTCCGGCAATTTTTTTCAACTCTATGAAGTTTGAGGGGGTTTAGAACTCAATGAAGAGTTTAAATTTTATGTGTTCTAAATGTTTTGAAGCATTATTTTTAGTTTAATGTTTTGTAAAATCTATTTTTATAAATAAAAATTAGCAATTAATATTTTTGGTACTGGAATTTGGTATTTTACAAAGTGATACCAATTAATTTTTTAACGAATTTCTTTGATATCAAAATTTGATATCAAAAAATTATAAAATTCTTCATTTAATCAAAAATGGAAAAGCTCGATTCGTTTAGTTTTCAAAATTATAAAATTCTTCATTTAATTGGTGAGGGATCATTTGGAAAAGTATTTAAGGCAGCTGAAAATGAAACACAAAACGTTGTTGCTCTTAAGATTCTGCTAAAAGTAAGTGAATTTCACATTAAACACATGATTGATAAATTCATTAAATTTTAGCGAGGAAGATCAGTCAAAGAACTTTCAGCACTAAAGCAAGAAGCAAATATTCAACAAAATCTTCGCCATCCAAACATCATACAACTCTTTACTTCATTTGAGACTGATAAAGAACTGGTGTTTGTGTGCGAGTATGCGGTGTCTGATCTTCATAAGTTGTTAGCTAAAGTTGGATCACTTGGTGAACAGAGAACTCAAAAGTTATCCTATGACTTAATTAGTGCCTTGTATTATCTTCATTCACACCGAATTCTTCATCGAGATCTGAAACCTCCAAACATTTTACTCGACAAGAATTACAAAGCAAAAGTTTGTGATTTCGGCTTGGCTAGAAACATGACATTGGGAACGCAAATTTTAACGTCTATTAAAGGAACTCCTTTGTATATGGTAATTTTTATTTGCTAAACACACAAAAATATAATATTTAAATATTTTTAAGGCACCCGAACTACTTGAGGGTCGTGGATATGGTCATGAAGCAGATTTATGGAGTCTCGGATGTATCATTTATGAGATGCTGGCTGGCGAATCTCCATTTAATACACGATCAATTCTTCATCTCATGCAACTCATTCGTTATGGAAATGTCAAATGGCCGAGCTTCCTCTCAAACACTTGCATTGCATTTTTAAAGGGATTACTTGTGAATAATCCAACTAAGCGAATGTCGTGGAACGAAATTTTGGATCATAAATTTGTTAAGGGAAATATTTTGATACTCAGCTCCGATAAATCAATTTCTGACTCTCCATTCACAAGACCTCGTGTCATTGGTGAAGAAATTGTTAATAAACGAGTCGCTCAATTTAAAAGAATGGACCTCAATGAAGATGTGATGTCATCTCGTGACTCAATAAAGGTGAATCATAATCTTCAAAGCGACATGGATGAGACTGATAATGAGGATCTTGCGATGCTCAAAAATGAATCGGATGAAATGCAAACAAGTAACGAGGGTCCGAAATCTCTCATTCATCCACTTCCATTTAGAAATAATTTCCATCAACTTCCACAATTTGAAGCACCAAGAGTTCACAACATTGCAAATATTCAACCATTAGCAGAAAACTCAAATATGGTCATGCATCGATTTATGGACAATGTTGATCCTGAATTGCAACAATTCCTCATGTCTCCTCCTATGATGATGCCAGTTATGAATCAACCGCAAGCCAGCATTCAAAAAGCGACTAAATGTGAAGTGCCTCAAGTTAAGAAATCTCAAAAAACTTTATCGACTGACGTTTCAAGCGTTCCCATTGAAACCGAAGAATGGCTTCAATTTATCTTTAAGTCAATGCAGGAAATTTTGGATGGTGATTTAGAAATTTATAAGCAAGAAAATATGATGACGATGATTGTTGGCTTATTGAGAGATTCCAAATTCAATTCGAAACTAATTGATCATGTCGTGCAAATTATCACCTTGCCTTATGCAATTGACATGCCAAAATCACTAATCGATGAAATCGATAAAATGTATTTACAATTGAAACTAGTGCCAAATCTCGTATACGCATCGAAACTGCTTTGTCAGAGGAAAATGTCAACCCATGTGAGTTATTAATTTTTTAACAATGCTGCTTAAGTTGGTTTATCTGTAAATGGAAGGTAACTTCCGCTTGTTTCGCGAGTTCATTCGCTAAATTCATTTCAACCTCTTCCGGATTCGGAAGTCCTAATTTGGCGCGGATTTGTTCACGTTCCTTTTCTTTCTCTTTCAATTTCATTTCACGTTGCTTATTTTCGAGAAGTTTCTCACGTCTTGTCTCACGATCGAGCACAACAGCCATGGCTGGACGATCGTTGGGTGTACTTTTAGCGAGATTTTCAGACACTTCCAGTAAATGAACGTCACCGTTTGATGAACCAATTGCAACCCACTTTCCTTCTTTGTGAGGTGCACAAGTTAAAAGCGAATGGTCTGAAATCTTTTTAAAAAATGATTGCATTTGTTCTAATTTAAAAACTATAAATTACCTTAGTTGTAAGAACAGGTCGATCACTTCTATGAGTCACATCCCAAGCATCAAATACTCCATCAACCCTACAGAGATAAAAACTTGCACATCTCACCGGATTCCAACATCCATAAACTAATTCTGATGTGTATTCTTTAGTCCAAAATATTGGACTGTCTTTCAACTCTTCGCACCAAATTTTTGCCTGCCAATCTCCGACGCTTAAGAAAAATTTAAGAAACGATGGATTTCTCTGAACGGCTGATACGACGCCATTGTAACACTGAACTCGCGAATAAATTCGATCAGCTGGCGTTTTAAAGCGCTTGTTACAAATATAGACAATGCCGTTGTCAGTTCCAACCATGTCTGTTAAAAAATTATAAGTAAAAAAATTGGCGAATCTCCAAAAATAAATGAACTTACATTTATTTGGAATTGTGCTTTCGTATTCTAATGCAACGACACCGAATGCTCGTTCTTCTGCTTTGGCAATGCCATCGTCTAATGAAATTGGATACAACAACAAAGTATCGATCGGTTTTTCTAAATTCCTCAAATCCCACCAAATAATTTCGCCTGCAGAGCAGCCGGAGAAAAATTCCATGTTTGATTTTGAGCAGTAAAATGTGACAGCATTAACTTTATCTCGATGAGAATTTTCTCTCAATGAAACAATTGCTGGAAATTTCTTATTCGCTCGAATATCGTAAAGCGCTGTCTGTCCTGTGATCATACCAGTGACTAAACTATTCGGATCTTTTGGATTGTATTCCATACATTGAGCTTGAGAGCTTGCGTCGAGTGACCTTATCGGAGCTTTCGGAAACTCCATGTCCCAGATATTTATTGTATTCGGTTCACCAATTAAATAGTGATAATAAGTTTGAAATCCGCAGTGAGATGTTGTGAAGTGAGTTGGATCGTCAGGCACCCACACAATCTTTTTAACTCCTCTTGCTGTTTTATCGCGATACATGTTTAATGTCTTGCAAGTGTATTCTTCCTTCAAATCAACTTGCTCCATGTCCTCGAAATAGGTTTCGTAAAGATTAACAGCATTATTTTGAAATATTGCATGTTCACAGGATTTAATTAAACCTCTCATTTGAAGCATGTATGATTCATCTTTTTCTTGCTTCTTACGATATCGCGAAGTTTGTTCCTCATCGAGGCGATTTATGTCACGAGGCCAACCACCTTCAACATGCGTTATCCCGGTCGATGTTAAAGTTGGATTGTCGGTAGTGACAAAAACTCCTCCAACTTCGTGGCAATTTTGCACGGATGTCTCAACTGGATTTTTAAACCTGTGCTTTTTCTTGAATGCATTTTTTGCATTCTCGAGCGTAAAAACCAAGTCATCAAAATCAGAAAATTTTGGCAGGTTCTTCTTGTTGTTATTAATTCTCCTTATATTCATAATTATTCAGTGACACGAAAAAAACTTCACTTTCACGCGCGAAATTCTATCAGTGAATGAAATCGGGGAAAGTGAGAGGAAGAAAAATGTGCAATCGAGTTCAGCAGAACATAAAAGTTTGATCAATGAGTGCATTTCATGATCAGACGAATGAATAATTGAAAAACACTAAATGACACAGTTGTTGCATGCAATCGCGAAAACTTTATTTGCTCTTCAAATAAAAAATAATTATTTTATTCACAGAATCCTGATGATGCAATCACAAAAGCTGACATGGTGTTGAATTTCAATGATCAAGAGCTGAAAACTCTCTGTGGAATTTACGATCTCGTGGTGTTCTTGATACACTCTGGCGAAACATTTTTGCACATGCTCTGCGATGCCATGGCAATATTAAATTTAGACAACCTATTTAGAAGTTTCATTTTAAGTGGATGTGAGAGAGACACGAAGGAAGCGACTCGTCTTACCGCCTCAATTTTAGCAATTATTTTTGCAATTCTTACCGAGCTCCCCGAAAATGCGAAGCTGATCGAGAAAATTATATTTCATGATTCAATTGATTTATTTGTTCTATTTAAACATGAAAATTCAAAAATTCGATTGAGAGCGTGTCTCATGTTGAGGCTTCTGGGGAGATTTTGTTGTTTTGCATTGCAAAATTGTTGGAGCAGAGACCTGTCGAATTTAATACACGAAGAAATGATTCTAGATCATGATAATGACGTGAAGAATGAAGCGATGAACATCATTGAGGAATTTAAGAGTTTCGGGTGGTTTTGAAATTTTTTAAGTTTATTTTTATAAATTTTTATCTTTACATAAAATTAATAAAAAATTGGCTGTTAGGATAAAGCAACCTTGGTTCGTTGTTTTACGCAAAACTCAATGAAAATTTGATAAATTCTCCTAATTTTTGCTGATGCATGCTTAAGGTCAAGTACTTAAAACTGAGTTTTGTCTTTCTTCTTTAATTTGAGATATTTTTCTTCTACCTGAAAAAAAGTTTTTGTTTTTATCACTCAAAAAATTTCATCTTAGGTTGTAAACAAAATTTTCTCTCTCATCTCATAAAGAGAGAAAAAATCATAAACATAAAACATCTGATCATAAGAAGCGGGGTTTCAACTTTTCTGAACATTCATTTCTTCAAGGGAAAATTTTCCCCACTCACATAAATTTTTTTATGCTACTACATCAGTCATTTTCCATCTATTCATCGAATTAGTTGTATTTCTTCCTTTTTTTTCTAATCGAGGTCATCATGTCATCATCAGTGGATTTACGTACGGTATATGCATTTGCAAGGGAGTTTCATTCGAAAGGACAAAACATCGGGAAGATGCTCTATGGTGAGGTGGCAAAATTAATTTGAAATTTACCTTACTAACTTTTTTTATTTGGACAGGCACTGCTGGTTTTCGTACTTTGTAAGTTTGCAATAAAAATTTCACTGATAAGATAAATCGAATGATAAATTAATGTTAATTTTTTTCAGACATGATAAGTTAGAATTTATTGCATTTCGAATGGGCATTTTGGCGACATTGAGATCGCGAACATTTAGCGGCAGTGCAATTGGCGTGATGATTACTGCAAGCCACAATCCAGAACAAGACAACGGTGTTAAAATTATTGATCCAAAAGGTGAAATGTTAGAAATGGAATGGGAAGAAATTGCTACAGATCTCGTAAACGTAGCCGATGATGGACTCGAGTCGCAGGTGGCAAAAATTATCGCACAACAAAAAGTGGACATGAACGCACATTCGAATGTTTTTGTGGGGATGGACACACGCTATCATTCTCCGGCAATGAGTCGCGCAGTTGTGAATGGAGTTCGAGCGCTTAAAGGAAATGTCCGAGAGCTTGGAATTCTTACCACGCCTATGCTTCACTATTTGGTTTTCACACACAACGTAAGAGGTGCCTATGGATTGCCAACCGAGGCGGGTTACGTCAACAAACTGGTTACGGCTTTTAAAAAGTTGCGAGGTGAGCAACTCACAAATGGAAACTACAAAAATTTTCTCCTTTTCGACGGCGCAAACGGCGTTGGCAGTATGAAAATGCAGGAATTTAATCGACAACTGGGCGGCACTCTCCAGTGTCAGGTTTTCAACTCGAATGGAAAAATAAATCACGAATGTGGAGCTGATTTTGTGAAGACAATTCAAAGACCCCCAAAAGGCCTGCCCGCCGTCGAGCCAAACACGAGGTGTGTTAGCGTTGACGGAGACGCCGATCGTGTCGTTTACTTTTACATTGATTCGCAAGAGACTTTTCATCTTCTCGATGGCGATCGAATTGCAACACTTATCGCCGACTATCTCATGAATCTGGTTAAGCAATGTGGCATCTCACTACGTCTTGGAATTGTTCAGACGGCTTACGCAAATGGAGCGAGCACTGACTTTATTAAATCCACTTTGAAAGTCGATGTTGCGTGTGTGCCTACTGGAGTGAAGCATCTTCATCATAAAGCCATGGAGTACGATATTGGTGAGTGAAGTTCATTAATTTATGAAAGGGGAGAAAATCACGCATTAATAATAAAATTCAGGGATTGATCTCGAACGCATGACTAGGCAAGACTTTATTATTCATTGAAATTTTTATTGTTTCTCGTTAAAAAAAACTTTAATAGTTTATGATTTATGGGGAAAAGCTATTGTTTCTTGTTTAGCCTCAACACAAGGTCGACTGATCCCATTCTGATGAAATCTCGAGTTATTAAAAGAACGTTTTAAATCCCTGGCCAGTCTCTCTCTCTCTCTGGAGCTATTTCAGTAATTTAATATGCGGGTGTTAAAAACACAAATTTACTACGAGTTGAAAGAATTTATGAAAATTTATTAGATTTTATCGTAATTGAGCCAGACTATTATGAAGTGTAACGTCAATCATGATCGTTATATTCACTTTCTTATTCGACAAATGAAAATCCCGCTGTGATTCATCCGCAAGGAATTTTTAAACATACGGTTAAGAACTTTATAAATTAACATTTCCTCATCTCATTAAGGAATTTACATTTTCCTGACCCATTTTTCATACCTGCCATGTTTATAAATATACAAATAAATATTCATCTTTCGTGTTTTCCTATTTTTAGTATGTCGTCATATTTTCTTTTTTCATTCATCTCCTCAAATTTCAAATTCAACGAACTCACAGCATGCTTTCATGTATTTTTAGGCGTATACTTCGAGGCGAATGGCCATGGAACGGTGATTTTTAGTGAGCATGCGAAGGAGAAAATTGCAGCGGCTGCATCGAGTGACAGCACGACAGACGATCAAAAGGAATCACTCACGAAATTAAAGCTGACAATTGACCTCATAAATGAAACCGTTGGCGATGCCATATCCGATATGCTGCTTGTCGAGACAATTTTACACAAAAAAGGATGGAGCTGTAGTGATTGGGAGGCGCAATATAAAGATCTTCCGAACTTACAAAAGAAAGTCAAAGTATTGGATCGAACTGTTTTTGAGACAACCGATGCCGAGAGGATTTGTGTTAAGCCCGAGGGATTGCAAGAGAGAATTAATGATGTTGTGAAGAAATACAAAAATGGACGATCATTTGTGCGGCCATCGGGCACTGAAGATGTTGTTCGTGTATATGCTGAAGCTGAGAGTGCTGACGATGTTCAACTACTAGCGACTGAGGTGCAAATAATCGTTTATGAAATGGCAAATGGAGTTGGCGAAAAACCAGTTGTTCCTCAATCTAATTTGTAGTAACTAAAAATGAGATTAAAATCTATCACTGCCGAAACAAGTTTGTATGCGCATGAAATTTTTGTCATTCCAAATGTGACAAAGCTTTGCTAGTGATGCTTAAAATTTTTTTTGTGGAAATCTCCGATTCGCATATTTATACTTTTTGCAATGAATATTTATGAAGAAACTAAATTATAGAGAAATAAATTGTTTAAAATGATTAATAAAAAAAAGTGGTTAAAAGTGGAAATTTTTAACTGACTTGCGCCTTTATATTCAATGATAAACTCTTATTAGTTTTATAAAGAGCAATTTAATATGAATTTATTATTCAATCTTTCTTTAATCGCGTCGTCAATTTTTGTATAAAATGAAAGATAAAAAAGATTCAGAATTTAATTTTAATTTTATTTAAACTTTTAAGATAAAAGAGACAAAAACCAAATAATTTACACCATTTAAAAAAAAATTTGTGATTAAACAGATTAAGAAAATAATTTACTTTCTAACATTCGTAATGATCGTCTCAAACCTTTTCGTGCTTTCAATTTGTTTATCCCAATTTTTATTGAGTTTTCTCACGCTGAGTCCATGCGCTTGATCCGAATGCTTATTGAGACTGTCTTTGCTTCTGAATAGCAACGGACATTTTTGACATCTAATCCACCCGACTCGATCGACTTGTTGATATGGAACTTCGACTTTCTTCTTCTCCTCAACTATTTTTTCATTGTGAATCGTTTTTAGATGATTCGTAAGACAAAACTTTCCACGAAAACTCTTATTGCATTTCTTGCAATAATAAGCCATTGGGTTTTCGTGTAGTTTTTGATGTTCATTGAGAAGAAATTTTCTCGTAAAAGTTCTATTACATATTTTGCAGTCAAAAACAGTCGAATGCTTTTCCATGTGAGTTTCGAGAAGTTCAGGCGTTTGCAAAACCAAAGGACATTGAGGACACTTGAAGTGCTTTACAACGGTATGTCCTTGCTGTTTGTGCTTGAAAAGCGTGTACTTATTGGTCTCGCAAATTTGACAGATTACAACTTCATTGTGATACTCGACCATGTGACGTTTGTAATCGGCAAAATAACGAAAGTCAATTTTAAGACAAATCTTACAATTTTTTGAGGTCGTATCGATTTCACAAGTGCAATTGTCTTTACAAGTTGGACATTTAAGATCACAAATGTGATTTTTAAGTGTGCTCTGTCTCTTGAACCATTTCAAGCAATTTCGACATTGAAACTGTGGCGCTTTATGAAGTCTCATGTGACGATTCAATCTCAGACTGTCTTCAAGCAAAGTTGGACATTCGGGACACCGCAAGGATGTTTTCGCAGTCGAAGGTTTGTAAATTATATATTTAGCTGGCACTTTTTTAGTTTCTTCCGTTGGTTTCGTTTCGGTTTCAAAAATATTAACTTCCTCATACTCGATCCCATCCTCGTCTTGCTGAATTTCAGTCGAAACCTTACCAAAATTCTCGCCATCAGATTTAGACCACTTGAAGTAGTTGTGCTCATAGAGAATTTCATTCATATCTGGTATTGTGATTTCGAATTGCTCCTCTGGTTCCTGTTTAACGAAAACTATTTCTGCTGGCTCTTCCTTAATCGACGAAATTATGAACTTTTGTCTTTTCGCTGCACTACTCAATGGCTCGGTATTTTTAGTTTTACGCACATATGAAGAACCTCCGAATTGTTCTTGAATAATCTCAGAAATTTCATCATCCAGCTTTTCCTCTTTAACCTCCGACGGGATCTCAAAATATTCTTCGATTGTGAAAGTTTCTTCTGGTTCCTCTTTGACTTCGAACATGTTGTAGAAATCAGCGTGAACTTCTTGAATGCTGAAAGCATCTTCATCGATTGGCTCCTCTTTGATGGTTATGTTCGAGTAAGGTTGAGTTTGTGTAAAAGACATATTTTTTTAATTATTAACACAGCTGTGATTACTATCTGAAAGTAAAGTAGGTTAGTAAAGTGTTTTTTAATTTGATTAGTTCGAAATATTACGAAATCTTCAAAATAATTTAATTTTTCTTTATGTTAAAAACTTTATTGTTATTGTGTCTCAAATTTATGCCGTAGTTATAGGACCCTTTTAAAGAGTTTTCTACTGTTTGCCCACTAAAAAAGTCAAAGACTTAAATTTTTATGTTTCTTATGTTTTATTAAAATCAAGATAAAAAAATATTAAAAGAATTTTCCAATAAAAAAATTATTTAATTTTGATTCCAGTTTAATCTTTCACGGTAAAATTCTTGAACCATTTGCGGACAGCGTTGACTTGTTTCTTTTGCACTCACGAGATCGGCTTCATCAACTCCTTTCCACTTACTAAAATGACAATAATTTATTAATTTTCGTTATTTAATTTTTTAATATTAATTTTTATTTTAATAGGTTTTTAAATTTTTTTTAATATTGAATTTTTTTTAACAATAAAAATTATTTTAGGTAATATTAAAATTTTTTGTAAAAAATTAATTTTTTTAATAATTACATCAAAAATTGAAGGCTTCCACTTGAGTCGGTTGCTCCAATTATTTGCTCTGGCTCTAGTCCTCTTCCGAATCCTAGTTTAGAGTCAGATTTTCTATATTTTTCATCAGTTTTTTGTGACATTTTTATTTTTAAAAGTTTTGTTTTTGAGTTTGTAAACAAATAAATTCTTTCGTGCCCCTTCTTAAAGTTTTCGCACGAAAAAAAAGATTAATTTTTATATTTCTAATTTTCCTACGTGAGATATGAAAACAGTTGGTGCCGTAAATTTAAATAAAAGTATACCTTTTGTATACAATTGTCTATTGAAAAAAACGTTGGGGTCGAAATTTAAATTTTATTTGTATGAGAATTTTTGAATTTTAACGGTTGTCCCAGGCAAGCTAATTTTAAATATTTTAACAGGTAACGAAAATATTAAATTAATTCAGGTAATTTATTTTAACTTAAAAAATTGTAAAATTTTAACTTCAGGGAAATACTTTTATCTCTGCACGTCACTGTTTTGTTTACCGTCTGGTTGAAAAAAATTCAGAATATTTGTGCAATTTTAATATTTAGCTAGCGAAAATTTCATGTTTAACAAAAAAATTAATGATTAAAACTCCCAAAATTAAAACAAACGTGAATTTTTAAAATTTTCATCAATTTAATAGAATTCGCAAAATTAAGTCGCACGGTAAGTTAAACTTGAGATTATCTGTAAATCAATAAAGCTAATAGAAAAACACCTGTTCCTTATCAACACTCGAGTTGTACACGAAAAAAATAAAACGAGTTTAGATATTTGACAATTAAGAATTTAAAAAAGACAGGGGGTGGTAAGCTTGCAGGTATTTGAGTACCTACAAGTAGCATTACTGCAGGTACTAAGTACCTGCGAACTACCTGAAAAAACACGCATGTTGTCACGCAAGAGGATTTTAATGTAATACTTTTGGAATTAATATCATTTCCACTAAATAAAACACACTCACTTCTAAGCTCACCTCTAAACCTTCAATTACTCATCAACCTCACACAATAATAGGAAAAATCCTCGATGTTAGATAAGTAATAATTGTGATAAGAACACACTTTTGATAAATTACAAACCCATTTTTGGAGTATTTTGTCAGTCACAGGTGTTCAAAGGTGTAAAAGAATGTCTGGCAGGTGCCATAAGCATAAAAAAATATGAAGTCGCCAGTTTACTCACTAATTAAAATCTATTCGGTCACTTTTAGAGACTTTCTTTTGCATCCGCCACTCTCGCCGAAAAAGCAAACGCCAACGAAAATAGGCAAAAATGAAGAATCGAGTGAGAAAAGTGAAAAGAAGGAGAAAAAGGTGAAGAAAATTGAAATGAGTGACTCACGGATTCGGAAATTCCACAAGCTCTTTGGCCATCAAATTCCGACAGACGAAAAGCTTTTAAACTACTTTAGCTGTGCATTTGTGGCTGACATTCTTCTGCAAGGTCATCTCTATGTGTCGGAAAATCATTTTTCATTCTACTCAAATGTCTTTGGATACATCACAAAACTCATCATACCCATTGCAACTGTTAATTTTGTATCGAAAGAGAAAACAGCTAAAATGTTTCCAAACGCAATTGGAGTTCAACTTAAAGATGCCAAACATGTTTTCGGTTCGTTTCTTTCACGCGAAGCAGCTTTTCTATTGATGCAAGGAATGGTTAAAAAAGCTCAACTTCCTTCTCTGGAAATGGAAGAAGAGAAGGAGGGAGATGAAGTTGATTGTTTGCAAGATAACATTGAGGTGTCTGAATCTTCAAAAGAAGACAGCAGTTCTTTATCCAGTGAGAGCACAGCTCAATATAAAATTCCCACAAATGCCATAAACGAGACTAAGATAGAAGAAGAGGCACCTCCACTAGTGCATCAAGAACCAGTTGAGACTACAATTGTTGAAGTTGAACAAACTCAATCAAATACAATTCTTTTTATTGGAATCGCTCTCACTCTGATTCTAGCAATCTTCTCAATTTTCCTTCTCGTTCGAATCAATTCGATCGAAAATCGAAAGTCAATGGGACCTCTTCTTAGCGACTTTAACCGTCTGACAATTGATGAGGCTGAACAGGTGCTTAACCGTAATTTAATGACTGTTCGTAACGTCAGACAAAAGCTAGAGGAGTTGCAAATGATTTTGGAGACATCATTTGGTGATAAAAACTCAAAAGAGGAGTTGTAAAGTAGATAAAAACTTCAAATTTATCGAATGTGCAGGCATAAAATGCTGTTTGTGTTATTTATTAAAAACACTGTCTTTTCTGTTCCTAAATTAATATTTTTAAGTTTTCAATTTGCATTTAACTTTCCTAAAGCAATAAAATTTGAGTTTGAAAAATGTAATTACATGCTTAAAAGCCATTTAAGAGTAGCCTCACTACCACTAGATTTAATTTTATCATAAATTTCCGCGAAAGTTTTAACAAATCTCTCATCACGAACGACTTCACCAAAAATTTCATGTTCATCTTTAATTGATGTTGCATCTGCTTGGAGTCTTTTCGATAAGCTAATTAAATTCTCTCCAGCACGATCAACGACATCAATTTTCTTTCCCTTTTCGTTCATGCCGTTGATGTAAAATGCATAACTAGCGACAATTGCCGTGCTGAAATATATACTCTGATTTTTTTTGAGTCGATCTTGAATTACAGGAATAACAAATTTAAAGACTCGATCCGAACCATCGACTGCTAGTCTTTCCAAAGTATCTTTTACATATGAGTTTTGGAATCTCTCAACAATTTTAGCTTTATATGCGTCGACATCAACACCCAAAAGTGGCTTCAATGTACTCGTTGCCTCCTTGTTCATGTAATCAATTAAAAACTGAGTTATTAAATCGAATTTTGTCACATCATGAACATAATGAAATCCAAGTAAAAGTCCAAAGTAAGCAATCGATTGATGACCGGCATTCAACAGTCGTAATTTCATGTGTTCATAAGGTTCGACATCAGGAACCATCTGCACACCAACTTTCTCAAATTCAGGACGTCCAGCTACAAATTTATCCTCAACAACCCACTGAAGAAAGTCCTCACAAACAACAGGCCATTGATCCACTAATTGAAGTTTTTTAAATGTCTCATGTCGATCGGCATCAGTTGTACTGGGTGTTATGCGATCGACCTAAAAATAAACTTCAATTAAACAAAAATCATTAAAATTTAAATATCTCTCACCATAGAATTAGGAAATGAAACATTCTTTTTCATCCATTCATATAAATCCTCATCAAAAGCTTTCGCAAATGATGTAAAAGATCTTTGAGCAATTTCTCCATTCTCTTGGAGATTGTCACAGGATAAAATCGTAAAACCTCGCAAATTTCTTTCCTTGCGTCTTCTTAATGCTTCGACAATTATTCCGAATGACGTTTTAGGATTATGCAAATTTTTCAAGTCATGCTGCACTCCAGCATTGCTCAAATCAAATTCTCCCGTGAGTGGGTTAGTGTTGTAGCCACCCTGTAAAATTACATAAATCATTGAACATCTTAAAATCGATAAATTTTTACCTCCGTGATTGTCAAGGTCACAATCTTTGCTTCCTCACCCGCAAGCCTCTCAATAAGTGCATCGACGTTATCAGGTGCATATAAATAGTCGACAATCGAGCCTATAATTTGATAAGAAAACTTTCCACTCGAGTGTTTTTCAACGAGCGTGTAAAGTCCATCTTGACTCTTCATCACGTCACTAATCTTCTGATCGATGACAGGTAAAATGTTGACACCACAAATTCCCCATTGATTGGAATTGCCTAGCGCTAGCAAACTGTCCATTATTAATGCTTGATGAGCACGATGAAAACCGCCGACACCAAAGTGAAAAATTCCAACTTTAACATCATCTCGACTGTATTTAGGTACTTTAACATCAGTCGGAATGAGCGATGCTTTCGATAAAATTTCGTTCGACATTTTCTTAGTTGTTTACTCGTAGAGATCTAAACTGCGACTGAGTTTTATCTTTTGAAAACGTTTCGTTACAATTTTGTGTGCGGTTTCATTTTAGAGTGAAAGTAAACACATTTTTATTTATTATTTTTTTGTTTATTTAAAAGTTTTTCTCGATGTCAAAACAATATTTTTAAGCGTGAGCGAATTCATTCAAAAATCTTGCACAGTTTTTGCTTCGAAGATCGCCAATCACCTCTGTAATCACTCCATTGAAAAATGCATTATGTTTTTGCTCATTGTAACGTTCGAATACGTCGAGGTTTGGAATCATGGTTAAATTTAAATCATAATTTTCTCTAACTACCGCTAAAATCTGTTCTTCGCTTGGGGTTGAGAGTGATTTAGAAGCGAGCCATTCCTTAATTTTCTGATTAAAGTGCTTTTCTATTTTTAAAATGTTAACTAGCGAGTTGAGGAGTTTCAGAACATCATCCTTAAATTCTGTGTCAGATATTGCACTGTAGCGAAGCACCAAAGCGTGAACCTCAGAGAAAATTTTCTCCTCACGATTCAATTCATAATATAGTTCGTCATAATTCTGAGTGGTTCTCAAAAAAGTATCGCCGTATGATATGAAAAAGTTGAATATGTTGATAATTTTCGTTGTTAAAATGAAGATATTGAATTTCTTAATCAAATAGGGCTCTTGATACACCAGAAACTTTATGAGATTTATGAGGGCGGACCAAAGAGCTTTCCAGTTGTAGTTTAATCTCACGTTGCAGCGCTTTTGATAAACTAAAAGTCGCTGAATTATTCCAACAGAAAAGAGATAAAGTTCCATCGGAAATCTTTGCTTGCTCATGTGAGAAACAATAAATTCAATTATTAAATCCAAGAGGGTCGCAGAAAGAGGCTGCGATTCAAGCTTAGACGTTGGTTTTCGATGTCTCATTGTTGCTCGATGAATGTGTACTTTAAAATTTAAATTCTGATCGTTAATTAAACTGTTGGCGTATGAGTCTTCAGAAATGCAAGTGAGTATTATGAAACAAAGTTTAGTGTTGAAAATTGATTCCGGTATTGCATCTTTCATGATGATCGAACAGTACTCGAAGAGACTCACAAATAGATTTGTTGGAGTAACTGTGTGAAGAAGTGCTTCGGGCGAGGCAAGATCGGTGCTTTGTGCTGTACTTTGGAGAGTATTTGAAGGCGATGGTGGTTGTGAGTCGCTTTGGAGTGAAGTGTGAGATAAAGTTGTAATAAAATTGCGATTTAAATGAATATTCTCGTATAGAGCCAAGAGAATTGCATAGTTAGCTTTTATGCTTGAGCATCGATCATTGTCGTCGTCCGAAATAAAGAGATGTCGTCCAACTAGAGATGAAAGAGATGTGAGCCAGGAAGATGAATAAGAAGAGTCGAGATTGGTTGACGAATATTGACGAGAAAACTCAACAAGTTTGTCATTGATTATGGTCGAGAAGGAATTTAATATTTGCTCATCCGCTAGAATGCTCAAATTACATATGTAGGGATTGGTACTTTGATACTTGTGGTAATTGCAGAGCAGAATAATTATCATCACTATGTCGCTGGCTTTTATCATTTCATCTCCATTTGTTAGTCGATGAAGGTGCACGATTTGAATCAAACTCTCAAAAATGTCCTCCACCATGAGATATTCAATCAGCTGATTTTCATTTAAATTGTCAACACCCGTAAGAACGATTAAAATGAACTTAACGCAGTTGCTTATTGTTTGCTCTTCAAGGAGTCTCGAATCTTGATTGAGAAGAATGTGACAGTTTTTAAACAAAAGTTTCAGATCTTCATCTTCTAAAATAGTTTGGATCAGTCCATTTGATTTTTTCATAAGGCAAAAGAAAATGAGTGAGAGTGTCCTCAAGCTGCTTGATATTTTCTTCTCATCATCGCTTAATTCAATGGACTTGATTGAAAACTTCAAAAGTGAATTTAAATTCTTTTTCACAGCAGCATTTTCCAGATTAGCCTTTTGAATTTCCAACTCAAAACTTTCGAAAGCGAGATTTTGTAATGAATTTGAAATTTCAATCAACAGATTTTCGCTCAATTCATCACTTTCCTCCGCCACTTTGAAAAGTATTTCGAACTTTTCTTTCGTCTTTTTACTATTCGAGCCTGATCTCTTCCTCGGAAAACTCATTTTTCTTTAAATAACAAAAATTTCTTAGACTTTGAATTTTCACAGAACGTAAACAAATAAACAGGGCCGCCGAACGATTTATTTTACTCTTTTTATTTCTTTAAAATTCTTCTTTCAATTATTACATCAACGTCTTTCATCTAGACTTAATTTCTTTTGAAACATAATAAAAAAATTTTAATTAAAAGATGACTGAGAATCACAACAAAATTTAAGACTCTTCATCGAAATTTTTAATGCCACCTTGTGCCTTCAGATCGTCACGGACCTTTTCAAGATCTTCAATTTCCTTTGCAAAGTCCACTCGCCGTTGAATTTTTTCCAGTTGGTCTTTTTGTGGTTTCGCTATTTCACCAGAAGTAATTTTTTCCTCTAATATTTCGAGCTCACGAAGTCTTCGCCGCAGTCTCTTCAAGCGTTTTGAAATCTCAACAACATCTTCGCGTATTTTTAGTGAATTTTGCATAGAATCGGCGATTTCATCGACAGTCACACTTTCAGTGTTCTCTTTTTTCGTCATTACACGAATTTGTAGCTCTTCCTTTTTTAATGCTGGCGGTTTTTGTTGTTGTTGTTGTTGTGGCAGGGATGGCTGTTGTTTTTTGGGTTTTGCTGTTTGAGCCTTCACAGCATCAGGAAACCATCCTGGTGGATTAGAACTAGCTTGAGCTACGCGTTTACCTTTCGGCGTGTAAAGTGGAACCTCCTCTAAAAAATTAAATAAATTAATTGTTATAAAATCCATAAAAATCTAAAATATTTCTCTTACCTTGCGGAACAAAGCCTGGTCTGACTCGTCTGGCTTTTCTCCACGAACCGTCACTTCGTCTTGTCGCCGGTATTTCATATTGCTGACTCGGACTCTCATTTTTCAGACTTTGCATATTTTTAATTTGTATTTTATAAAACAATGCGAAATTGAAATTTCTAAAAAGTTTTTTTTGCTCTTGTGATTTTATTTTTGCTTCAATTTTTAGGTGAAATTTTATGTAAGAAAAAAAACTTCCGCTTATAAAATTTATAATAGAACTAATTTGAAATTATTAATTGATTTTAAGTTGGTTAAAGTTTGAATGAATTTCTTCGACTGATATTTTAGAGCCTCAAAATTTTGTTTTATAGTTTTAACTTTTAGTGTTTAGAATTTTGAGATAAATCGAAGATTTTTGTTTTGTTGATTTTTAAACTTTTTATACCTGTGAATATTTTTGAGTCATTAATAATCAAATTAATTAATAATTAATCAATTGTTCAAATAACAAGGAAACTGGCGTGTCTATCCTGGTTTTCCCAGCGGTCACCACTATGTTATTAATCACTCAATCAATTGTTCAAAGAACACGGAAGTTTTTGGATCAGTACAACTAATTTTTTGATAGAAACATAAATATATGTCGGTAAGTCAAAAACGCTGTGGTTTGACATCATCAAGTATACACTTACATGAAATTATTTTGTTTATGTTTTTCGACATTTTTTTTGTATTAAAAAAATTAATCAAATTTTACAAGTCATCTGCCGAAGATGGCCCTAAACAGCAAACGAATGCAGACGTTCTTCAACGAATTTCTGATAACAACGACAACATTTCTAAATCAGTTCACAAACGAGTGCGAATGCAAATTTTTTGAATTTGAAAGAAAATTAAATAGAATCGAAAGTAATTTGATAATCATTGAGGCGAAAGTGAGTTATTTTTTAATCAGTATTTTATGAAACTTTATTTTTTAATCAGTATTTTATTAAATTTATTTGAAATCAATTTAGCTTCAATCAGTTCCACTTGAAGATACTCCAACAACTTCTGATTCAAAAGTAATACAAAATACGTCAAATAAAATTGAAGTTAATGAAGCTGAAAGTTCACAAAAGATTGAAGCAACAGTCAAATCTGAAATTGATGTTCCAACACCTGAAGATCAAAAAACACCCGAGATCGTATCTGTCGAACCAAACATTCAAATTGATTCCAATCTGATCAAAATTTCTGAATCATTTCACTACAAAAGATTTTTTAAGATGATTAAATTCGGAGTTCCAGCTCAAGCTGTTAAATTGAAAATGATTTCGGAAGAACTTGATGGAGAAAAATTAGACAATCCTGATTTATTGATCGAAAGAATTCCAGAAGACGATGAAAATTTTGAAGAGAGTTAATAATAAAATTTACAAGTTTTTAATTGATAAAAAAAGTTATTTTATTCCTAGTTTAAAATACATCATAAGAATTTTCACACGCCTTATTTAAACACGGCAGCTACCAAGGGGTTACAAAACCCGCAAAAACTTTTTAGTCAACAATAGAAAATGAAATAGAATTTTTAGCTTTTTCTCTTATCAATAGTCGTTAAAATGAGGCAATTTAAATCGTTTCTTCTTCTTCTGATCTCAATTACATCTCTTAAAGTCACCGATGCATCACCCGAGCGAAGTTTCTTCGAGTTTGATATGAATAAGGTGAAAAATGATTCATTTTCATAAAATTCATGTTTCATCCTCATTTTTTTCTATTTCACAGAACGATAACTTGATTTCTATCCCGATAACGTTAAACAAGGAAACAAGTGTGATAGTTACGAGTAAGTTGACTTTTTATCGATAAATTTTGGCAAATTTTAATTGATTTTTTGAAAATAGTTCTATGTGAATCGATAAACAATGCAAACTGTAAGTTCAATCATGACCAGGAAGTTTTTTTTATTAAAATAATTTTTTTACTAAAATATTTTTTTTATTAAAATAATTTTTTAACAATATTTTTTAACAGTAACGTTTAGATATTCATTTGTGGAGAGAATTTGTCATGATCTGGTGAGTCAATTAAATATTTTTTTTTTAAATTGTAACTTTTAATTTTAATAATTAATTAGGAGAGTAATAAAACTCTAAATGACCCAAAGATTGAAGAAAAAGAAGAACTTTCGTGCAATGGTCCGGTAAATTTGAGAAAAATTGTCATCGCCAATAAGGACGAAAAAGTGGAGAAAAAACAAGTGAGATTTAATTTTAGATTTAAATTTTATTTCATTCAAATTTTAATTAATTACTTTAGAACGAAAATTCCATCTTAATTGTCCCGAAAGACGGAATTTATATTTTTGAACTCTTAATTGAACCGAAGGGGGTGAATTTTAATGCGAACACGACCGTCAAGTTTGTGGCAAAGCATGGAATGTTAACAGCCAAAGATTTACCATTACTTAATGTGAGTATTTTTAAGTTTGAAAGCCCTAAAATTTAAAGACAACTCAATTTTCAGTTCTACGCATTTATGTGCCTCTACTATTCACTTCTTGCAATTTTTTGGACAATTGTCTCGTCGATCTATTGGAGGCAATTATTAAGAATTCAATTCTGGGTTGGCTCGGTCATTTTACTCGGAATGATGGAGAAGGCAATGTTTTATTTTGAGTATCATCAAGCAAACTCTATTGGATACTCGTCGATGCCACTTGCACTTAGCGCAGAGCTTGTAAGAAATTCAAAAATAATAAAATTAAATATTAATGAAATATTTTCAGGTTTCGTGCATTAAACGCACACTTAGTCGAGTCCTCGTATTGTACATATCGATGGGCTTTGGAATTATTAAGGCACGAATCGGTGACGAATCTGTGGTGAGACTTTCAGTAATGTCATCACTCTATTTCACGATGGCGTCCATTGAGAGCTACTTAAGATTAGCACAAACCGAGAGTAGAAACGAGAGTCGACAGTTGGTCCTTTCTGCTGTTCCGCTAGCTTTAATTGATTCACTTATTTGCTACTGGATTTTTACATCACTTATTCAAACCATTCGAGCGCTTAGACTTCGTAGAAATTTAGTAAAGTTGCAATTTTATGTCCACTTTAAAAATGTCCTCATTTTTGGTGTGACAATGTCAATTGCATTCATGATCTATTCGATTAAAATCCACAAGGAAACTGAATGCGCATGGAAGGACTTGTGGATTGACGTTTCATTTTGGCATGTTCTTTTCTCAATTCTTCTCACCGTCATCGCATTCCTCTGGCGACCGACTAAAAATAATCAACAATATGCATTCGCACCTTTGCTCAACGACGACGATGATGAGGAGGAGGAAGTTCATTTCTCAACTGATTCTCACGAGACTCTAAGTAAAGTGAGAACTTCAAACAGCAGTAAGCATCAACAGCAATCGGAGAAATTGTTGGAGCAAGAAGACAGCATGATGAAATGGGTCGAGGAAAATATCGCAAACAGTTCCATATTGCTGGACTCCGATGATGAGCTCATGAATACTAAATTTGAAGTTTCAAAGATGCAATAAATGCATCTGAATTTGTCGTATGTAACATTAAATTATCAATAAAAAATAAAAATAAATTAATTCGTAAGAAATTTTTGAGAATTTCAATGGGTTTTAAATTTTAATTGTCAATAGTTTAAAAAGTTCCATATGTGTGCGTCTTTCTCAAGTTGTGTGTTGCAGCTCCCGAGGTGGGCGATTCCTGCGGGGACCCAAAAGGGGTTTTTATACTCTATTCTTAAGAGAAATCTTACGAGGACTTTAATGGTTTGTATCCATTCTGATTTAGTCCTGTGTCGCTACCTCTTTGTCATCTATCTATCTAGATCAAAAAGTTCCATCTGTGAGTCAATCTATTAAATTTTTTGAGGATGTTTTAAGGATTTAATGTTTTTATATTCCAGATTAATCCTTTTAAGAAATATTTCCAGGCTGGTACTTTTCAATTTAATTTTTAAACCATTTTAAAAATCAGTAAATTTTTTAAAAAATTATTTATTATTTAAAAAATTTATAAATTCTTCAATCATTGTCTATAATTTATTTCTTTAATTTAAAAGCACTTTTTAAATTTATTAAATGATAAAGTTTTATCAACGCAATGTTTTAATGTTTTTGTGTCTATCTCAATATCCTTTTCGTTATGTTACACAAATTCTCCTTTGTTCACGCAGCATTTTTCTCCTTTTCAGACCACAGTTGTATAGCATTAGGGGAAATTATGATGTCCTTAAAGGATATTCTTTAAAAATTTCTTTGATTTTTTCTGATTTAATATCATTCAATATCGAACAATTGAAAGGAGCATTAACATTTAAGGTAATAAATATTTTATTAATTTAAAAAACTACTAAAAGAATTTTAATTTTCTCGCTGCATTCATCAATGTTTTGTTGTGCTTACGACACACAACAGAACAACATCAACAAGAGGAACAATAAGAATATCAGCGACAACAATAAGCACAAAACAAAGGCAGAGGAATTTTTTTGTACATTTTTCGGCATATCTCCGACACAACACAACAACAACAAAAAGGCAAAAAAGGAGGCAACACGCACAGGAGGTGAAGAAAAGTTGGAGTGTGCCTCTCAGTTCGATTGTGAAATGACACACGTGCGGTTGTCGAATGTTTTTTAGCTAAAAAAAACTAAACATTACGAAAATTCAAATTGAGGCCGAGGAAATTTTATTAAAGTGATTTGTCAAAATTATCGTGAAAAAATTAAAGTGAATAAATTTTGTGAGCTTAAAGCTTTTTAGGATTGAAATTAATATTTTCAGATAAAAAGTTAAAAACTTTAAATAAAAAAATATTTAAAATTAAAATGCTCGAGTCTCAATGGCATCAGGTGCAGGTAGGTTTAAAATATTTTTTCAAAATTTATCAATATCAGAGATCAAAAGTGAAAGTAAATAGAACAATTTATAAAAAGTTTAACCATCCATCAAGTGTTGATTTAAATTGCCGAATTTAAAAATTCTCATGTGAACAATGAAAAATGTGTAGCAGCTTTTTATATTGCAATGAATTGAAGTGTTTAAAAAAATATTTTCAGTTTTTGTGCAATGAATCGGTTAATCAATGCGTGTGAAATGAATGTTGTTAACTCGATAAATTTAAAAAACATTTAACGACGATATAAAAATTAAATTTTGAATTTTTTTATGAAAAAAAAAATTAAATCAATTCAAAAAAAAATTAGATAAATTTTAACTGACAAAAAAAATTAAATCAATTGAAAAAAAGTTAGAAAAATTTTAACTGACAAAAAAATTTAAAATTGAATTTTTTATCAAAAAAAAATAAATTAATTCAAAAAAAAAATAAAAAAATTTTAACTGACAGACTCAAAAATTAATTTTGAATTTTTTTATCAAACAAAATTGTAAAATTCTCTCAATAAATTCAAAAAAGATTAGAAAATTTTACTTTCCACTTTAATGTCGCCAAAATTCAATTTTTTACTGTCGTTTATTATTGAATATCAATGTCATGTCATTCGAGTTTTGTTTTTATTTTCCTTTTTTCAACTTCCGATGACTTTTTCCTGTCTATCTACATGTATGCTATGGCCATTCCGCATATCGGCCCATTGTTGTCGGATGAAAAACTTTTTTCATTTCGAAATAAACAACAACAGTAGATTTTCGTGTTTTACTTTTTTTATTGTCTAAAGTTCTGCCGCTATTTTATTGTTATCACGCTGCTGATTTTCCGTTTCTTGTTCCTCTATGCTGTGAGGCAAAAGATGTCAATTGTGGATGTTTTTTATGCAGATTGTTACTCAATCTGTTGTTTTTTTTCAGTTGAATTTAAAATATTTCGAGGTTTTATGAACTTTTCTATTTAATCATTCGAGGATCAACGCAAAGAGAATTTGAAATTAAATTTCTGAATAATTAATTGAATAATAATAAATCACCGCATAAGGAATGAGAGATTGTGGCTATGCGGGATTTTTCCGCGACCCCTCCGAAAAAAGAAAACTTTCTAATCCTCTTGATTTTTGCCCTCAAAAAAAAACTTTTTCTCCTCGGCAGTGTGAGAAAATTACTTGAGGTGCAATTAGAAATTTAATTTTAAAACTTAATGGCAGAAACATAAAGATAAATGTAGTGAACATGCGGTATCGTGACAACAAAACGATTAAGGAGTTGAAAAATTTGCTTTCTCTTTATCACTCATTTGGGAGTTGCTTGTTAAATTCCACCGCTCAATTCTTATTGTGTTACACAACCCCTCTCGAAAATATTCCTAACACACCGCGTGATAATTTTGTCACAGTCAAAATCACGTAATTCTCCGCTCCTCGAAATTTTACATCTTCCTATTTAAAATTTATGACACAAATTTTTCCCTTCTTCTTTTTTTACCGGGGATGAATTCTTTATTTAAACAGCAAAATTTTTTTTTGTGTTAATTATTAATTAAAAGCGCAAACAGAGAAATTGAGAACTTTTTCTGCGGCTGATTTTCCACAATACCTGCAACATGTTATTTCATTTAAATTAATTATTCTTCCACAGTAGAAATGTTCTAAATTTGAATGCTATCTTCTTAAACGCCATAATGCCCGTTTCACTATCTCTCGCACCTCACTCCACTCGGCACTATCTCTCCAACAGCCTCTCTCATATATACATCCGCATGTTCATTTATATCGCTCTCGCTTAGCTCTTGTTTGTTTGTTTTTGTTTGCATAGCAATAATCATAATTTCCGAAAAAAATAGAGAGAAAGCGAGGAGAACGATGATGATTTTATGTCTACTGTATTTTGTGAATTTATTAAAGCGGGGAAAATCTAAGTGAAATTATAGCCTGAGGATTTTTAATTTTTCATCCCTTTTTTTAATCGAAATTAAATTAATTAGAAAAATTAAAAAAATTCTTTACCATTTCACACATTTGAATTTTGCACTTTAATCTGCATGCATTCAAATATTAGAAAAACTTCTATTTTAAGTAACTTTTACACATCTCACATAAAAAAGGGAATTTTTATTTCTGGGCTGCTAGAAGTGAGTAAACAAAGCATCATCAGCACAAGCTTATAAAAAAGGTAAAGCATGGGTATGGAAGTGATATGAAAGGATTGTTTGATGATGAATGAATTTCATGGACTTCTAAATATACGTGTGAGTGGCTATCTCACATTTAGCCAGAAGAGGAAAAAATAAATTTTATGCTTCAGCAGATTCTCACTTTCCGTTCGAATAAAAAAAAGTATGCAGGTTTAAATTTACTAAAGTGAAATTTTTTTCTTTGCATATCTCCAGCACGTAGTCGGTCTCTTTTCCATTGTAATTTCCACTCCCTCATACAACAATGAACTTCGATTTGTATCAATTTTTCTTCTCAAAATCTTCAATCTGCAAGGAACTTTTTCTGATTACCCACATTTTTCCCAATAACAACTGAAAATCATCGTCATTGCAGAAAATTTCCACAACAACATATAAAATGATCCCACATCATTTCGTGCTTATCTCTAGCTGTTTATCTTGCTTTCTTCTTACTCTTTTTGGATTTAGTGCTGAAATGAACATGGATTTGGTGTTGTATCTTCAAATTGATCCAGAGGGACTTAAGAAATTCTTTGCATTGAGTGAGGTAAATTGCATGTCATCACATAAGTCTCGTAGAATTTTTGGAGAAGAAAATTTTCATAATTAAATTGCATAATTACTCGAAATTTGACTGCACTTTCAGTTTGCACATTCAATTTTTCGTCAAAATGACAAAACTTTTTGATTTCTACTGCAAACAAACAAGACGACAATTATTAGTTGATTTCATGAATGTTTACATGACGAACGAGTGAGAAAATGTTGTTTACTAATCAATGACTGAAATTTGAGTGAACTGCACTCAATTCATTTTCGTTTCCAACTTTTTGACATAATAAAGCTGTTGCTTCACTTTTACTGTCTGACATTTTCCTAATAAGCACTTTGAAGTTGATTTATTAACCCTCCGCATAAACGCTGTGCGAAGATACTTACAGCACTAAAGGTGATGCTCACAAGAGAATTTCCCTTTTGTGACGATGATGGCGATGATGATGTGGTAATGAATGTGATGTGAATTTTTCATTTTTTCTCTTTTTTTTCCTTCCGAAATATATTTTTCTTACGACTACGTGTGTGTTAAAGATTTTTTGAGATTTTTAAATTTTTTGTGACTTCTTAAATTTTTGGCTTTATAAATTTTTATAGCAAAGGTTAAAATTCAAAAGATTTATACAAAAACACCAAAAGAAGTTGTGCACACAAAACTTCCTCTCCCCTTTTTTCGAAATTGTGTTTCGTCATCTTTTCTCATAATATTCTTTGCTCAAACATTCAAATACACAGCAACCGCATTTACGATTGAAAAAAGTCTCAACTCTCAAGAATTCTGCAATCTTCAACGAAATGCGAAAAGCAAATGGCAAGAAAGTAAACAACAATCGACACTGTGAAAACAAAAAAAGAGTCTTCATATTTCTTGTAACTTGTGTGTGCAGTTGTGGATCTATAATAAAAATGTTTATTAAGGAAGAAGAATAAGAAGAAAATTTTTTGTGTCTCAGAGTTGGAAATAAAAATTATTTCAAGACAAACAAAATCCCTCAGTTCATCTCGTGCATAATACACAAAGAAGCGAAAAATTTCCTCCGAAAATTTGTTTATTAATAATTTAAAATGTTGATTTTTCGTTTCGTTTAATTTTTTCCTTTTCTCTCGCATTGTATGTTAAGGATATGAAAAACAATGAGGAGGAAATCGCAGTAAAATTATTCGCTCTGTTTACCGTTTTCTCCGCTTATTATTTTTATCGCGTGGTTGATGAAGACTTTTTTATATTATTAGGGTGATTTGAGTAAGCAAAATTATTAAATTTTCTCAAAAGTGTCAGCTAAAGTTCTCACAAGAGGAGAGAAAGAATTGAGATAGCTCACTCTCACTCTCATGTTTGGTGTTTATTTGATGAATCAGCAAAATGCGGCACATCATCGTTGAGCGAAGGATGGAAAATTCTCTGTTTGAATTGAAGCAATTCATTAGCATTTAATCTTGATAATTGATTGATTTTATTATTACGAGTGAATACGGAGAGATTTTGATGGTGAAGGGAAATTTTATGATGATTAAGGAGGATGAAAATGGAAATGAGATGAAGAGATTTTAAATGATCGTAATCTTGCGATTCTCTTGGAAATTTTTTAAAAAGGACACACAATTTAAAATTTTCCACAGCAACACCTTGTCGAGTGATTTCATGAAATTTTCGTCATATGGTACATCAAGGGATGATGCTGTGTGTATATATGGGACAACAATAAATATTTTTATTTTTCTTTCATTACCGTTTTGGAGCAAGTCGGTCGGAGCAGAAAAAGGGACCACTTGAGGAAGGTAGAACATTTTTACTATGTTACACCCGCAGCAAGCACAGCAAATTTTTCTGTTGTTTATTTTCTCTTCTGCAGAAACACTTTTTCTTGTTTTTCTTTTCCCTTCGAAAATTCTCCATCGACACACAATGAAAGGGATGCGATAATGTTGTTGTTTTTATTGTGTAAAGGCGATTTCTCGACTAGCCGAGATAGTAAAAAATTTAATTGATTTTCCTCCGTTGGGGGCAAACCGCAAACAGCAAAAACAACAAACAAATCATCAATAAAATCATCAGCATATTGCCGGAGAAGATGGACAATGAATAAACAAAATTTTCATCATCAAAATCAACATTTCGAGCGAGGAAGGATTCCAACATAAACAATCGACTGAGTTTCGAGAATCATGTTAATAACTAGAACATATAACAATCGGATGTGTCGCAACTTAAAATTAAAGAGAGACTTTTTCGTGAAAGACTCATTTGTTTTATTTATTTTTTTATATGTGTACAAACAATTGACTAAAGTGCTTTATCGTTTTTAGTCAAAGTCGCTCGTTAAACTCTTCAAGAAAAAAAAATTAAAGTCGTTTTGCGATTTGGCTGCTAGAAAACCAAATAGTGCAAATAAGTTTTTAAAGATCACGAAAATCTCACAATAATCGCTCAAATGCCATCACATACCATTCCCACCATCAAAAAATTGTGCCAACGAAGCCAAAAACGCTCTTTTAGGCGAAACACAAACACTCTTTTTTTCTTCTTTCATATTTCGGTGCTCGTGTATATGGAAAGATAAACATTTTAATGTTTTCTTTTTGTTTAAATCGAAAAATAAGCAAAAAATCGACAGAGAAAGAAAATAAAAATAAAATACACAATAAATATAAACAAAGTTTTTTCTCCGACTTCGAAGGCATGATAGATGAGTGAGTGCGTGTGAAGGGGAACATGTGATGTATGTTCGAGGGAGGAGAGGAAATATCAGGTTGCAGGTGTTGGAAATTATTTCAGAATTTGCGAAAAAATTAATTTTGATTTCTTGCGACAAAAAAATTAATTTTAACTTCTTGCGACATAAAAATTAGCTTGAAAAAATCGAGCACATGAAGAAAAACAAAACACGCTGTTTACATTTCCATTAAAAACTTTTTGTGTGTCCTCGAATGCGCTCAATAATGTCCCATACTATTAAAAATATAAAGAAATAATGTCAGAATCACAAATAGAGAAAAAAAATTGTGTAAACATGCGAGATTTGGTAAATAAATAAAAATTTAATCATTTATTGACTGATGGATTTTTATGTTTTACGACTGAGAGAGAAATCTTTAGACAAAGACATTTTTTTGGGGCTAAAAGTAACGAAGCCACCTTTCACCACCTTGCTAAAAAAATCCATTAATCCACTCAACCACTTGTTTATCTGATATTTTATCCGTTAAGTCCATTAGCAATAGCCACAACAAGCATCATCGTCATTGCGACGTGCAGAAATAAAAGCTTCAAAAAAGTTATGAAATTTTTTCGACTCGAGAGTGCCTTTGTGAAGCGCGGGACTGTTTGTGTGTTTCGCTTTTTGTGTGTTTTATAAACAAACAAAAATAAAACATAAAGAAAACAGTGTGCGATGTGTACACGGCTGAGGCACATTTTTCGTCGGTACGATTTTTTTTTGAGAATTTAATTTTTTTCATACGTGTTCGAAAATTTTTATTTTAATAAAGGATTCGCGAAAATCGCGTTAATATTTTTTTAATTTCGTTATTTTCTCCGAAACACACCAAGGCAAGTAAGTAAGCAAAAAAAACGAAGAAGAATGTTTGAGTAAATAAAAAAACAATAATAAGTTTACATTTTCCCGAACGATGATGATGAAAAAGCGAACCTTAAACAAGAGAGAATTTTACACACAAATACAAAAATCGAGTGTGCGGCGGGCTGAGGAAAAATAAACAAAAAAAGCACACACATGCTAGTTTTCAGTGTTTTTCAACTTCATATATTTGATATTTTAATTTGCCTTTCGCTTTTTTAGATGCTTTTTCTCTCCCCCTTCTCATTCTCTTGGCCGCTTTTTGAGAGTGTGTTTCTCAGTTTCGTTCCGATTGCGGCTCCGATAACATCGGCAGAAAACGTGGACTTGTGATCGAGTGATCCTCATTTTAAAATTGATTATCGATCGAAAACAGTTTTTTAAAAAAGTATCTGGATCTAAATTATGATCGTCATAAATTGACATCAACATTTGAAAAATAAATAAAAATTTTTCGCAGTTCTTTAAAATTTAATTAAACTCACTTGTTGTGAAAGATCAACAAATATTTCGTCGAATGCACATTTCATGCTCATGAGCATCATGTTTAGTGTTTAGTTTTGAAGTTACAGTGTGCAGTACAAAAAAAATATAAACTCACCAAACACACAACGAAATGCAGTGCATTAATGAGAAAAAATAAATTGTGAAAAAGATAAACAAATTTGTTTACACGAAAGCTGAATAAACAAGTCGTAATCATTTGAAAAAATAATAATTTTGTGTTATTAAAACAGTGCCGAAAGTGACACAGAAAACTAAGAATAATTTTTTATTGCATAGAAGTGTGAAAAAAAGATTGTTAATTTTGGAGGAGTTTAAAAGTGAGTTGAATAAATTTAATTCTTACCGTCAACTTAAAGTTTTCGCTTCTTTCTGAAGCCTACCACAATTTTTTTTCACGCATAGTTTCGTCTCAGAATCGATTTCCAATTTTTCATCCATTTTCTTGAGCGAAAGCTTTATGCACCATCATCCTGAGTCTCGTTCACCTTTACAGAAAAAGAGCTTGCCAAAAAAATGTACATAAGACGTATATAAAAAAGTGCAGGGGGTGGATTTGCGACCTGCGCATTGAGCTTTTCTCGAAAAAGCTTTTCAAGAGCCCGACGAACGACGCCAGTTGTTGTTGCTTGTTGTGTCGCGCCTTTTTCTTCTTCTCCTCCGTAGCAAAAAGTGCTCATTTGTTGTTGTTGTGTCGGTGCGCTTATTGTGTTGCTGGCAAACGTCCCAATGGCAGTGGACGAAAGCATTGATATGCAAAAGGCTTCTGCTATGATTGGTACATGAGTCGTGGGGATAAAATAGTTTTAAAAATATTTAAAATGAAGAATTTAAATTTTTCTTTCTTAAAAAAAATCTAAAAAAAATTAAAACTTTTGTTTATCGTGAATTAAATTTAAAGCACTAAAAAATATTTTTTCATCTTTTAATTTTGTAATATTTTGATTTTTTACTACAAAATTAAATCTCAATGTAACTTTTTATCAATTTGAATTAAATAAAATTTTTGTAATATTTTAAAAATTTTTGTAATATTTTAAAAATTTTATTTAACTCAAATTGTTAAAAAATTGAACTTTTTATATTTTTCTTGTATATGTTTTTTTGATGTTGTTGTTGTTTTGTGTTTTTGTGGGCGGAGTTCTCTTTTCTTATTTCCTTTTTTTTGCTCTCTTATTGCCATCGCCTCGAAACACAACACTCACTGAAAAAGGTTACTTTCGTATTGTGTTGCTGATTGTGTACCTTCTCTTTGTTAGCTTTAGCTTGGATGAAAATTTCCTTAACTTTCGGAGAGTAAAATTTTTAAATTTTTAAGGTGTCTAAAATTTTATTTTATTTGTGATAAAAGCTAGAAAACATTTAATTTATTTATTTAAAATTTCTTTCAGTTTTGTACTCCAAAAATTTTAAATTTTAAAGAGTAAAATTTTATTTTATTATAGCTCCGCTATATATTAATTTTGGATTTCTCCAAAACCAGTTTTTGGCCCCTAGTGCCAAGACATTACATTGTGCAATATCAAAACATGTACTCAAATGATAGGCCTAGCCAACCCTCAACTGGTGAAAACAGATTTGATTTCGTTTTCTCCTACGAGGAGTTAGAGCATTTAAGTCTCTTACTTTTTATTTCTATTCACACACTAACCACAAACTTTTATCCCCCTTCCCTCCATATCCCTTTATCCCGGGTCCCAAATAAAAAATAATTTATTTATTTAAAATTTCTTTAACTTTCTTAGGTACTCCAAAAATTTTAAATTTTAAGGTCTCTAAAATTTTATTTTATTTGCTATAAAAGCTACAAAAATATTAAAACTCACATTAAAATCATAAAATTAAATCTAAAAGTCATCTCACTTTCAAACTCAATTATCTTCAATCTCTCATGGAGGAGTGTTCGACAATTCGCCAAATGTTCCCGATTGGGACACAATTTATCGCACGGTCAAATGCAATCGCTCGCTCAATGAATGAGTAATTGAATGTAAACATGACAAAATAATATTTGGCAATGTTGAACTTTTATAAAATTGTAATTGGAAAGAGTTGAAAATTTTTAAAATCAATTTTTTAATAAAGACACAAAAGAACTCCGGCATGAATCAAGTAATAATCGGCAATATGCGAAATTTCTCATCGCGCGGGAAACAACAACAAAAATATTTATTTCCATTTCGAATTCATGTAATACAAACAAAGGCATTCCGAAGTGGGTACGGGAAAGGAAAATCGATCGTTAGAAAATTTATTTCATCTCTACATGAAACTTCCTCGCATTCGAAATCCCTGAGCTGAGAAGAAAATTATTTGATTTCCTGTTAATTATCGAAATGAGTTTGTTTATTGATTCGATTTCTTGCGAGCAAAAGCGATTTCTTTATTTTGCTCATTGCGCGCAGTCAGCAACATTTTTATACTCTTTCGATCTTCAACTAGTTATGATTTTTTTTTTGGAGAAATTCTTTTTTATCTAAGATTTATAAAAAATAATTTTTATTTTACAGTTTGAAGTTTTTGCAATCACGTTTCTGTCCTTGATTCAATTGAAAATTGATCGTCTCATGTTTATTGCCTTTCTTGTCGTTCTCACGTCTCCTTCTTGTGTTTATATTGCTGCAATTCCAATTTCCGACTTTGTTTCTATTTTTTGTGGTCATTTTGTTTCTGCTGACATCAAGCTTTTATCTTTGAAAAAATTATAATTAACTTTTTCATTTTGTTCGTGAGAAATTTTTTTTACTCTCTTAAATTAAATATTTTAAGCAGAGATGGGCAATTACAAAAAATTACATGCATGTATGAGATTTTACTCCACAAATCTTCAGAGATGAGCAATTACAAAAAAATTACATTAAATGTAATTTATTTTGGGAAATTTCATGAACTTTGTATGAAAATGTATTTAATTTTTTGTAATGTAATTTTTACTCGCTTCCAATGTAATTGCCCATCTCTGATTTTAAGAAATATTAAAAAAATATTATTAAAATAAAATTATTTCTTGAAACCCAATTATTGAGCAATTTAATGGTTTCCACTCAAACTTTTATCATAAAATAAATTTTAATTGCGAGAGGAAATGAGAAAATAAGAAATTTTTCAAAAATCTATTTTCAATTAACAATTAAAAGTAAACAAAAATCTTCAATCAAATGGGAACAATCTCCGGTCGCCTTCGCATTTTGTTTAGTGTATATTTATTCTGAAAGTGGTTCGGTGTGAGTTCAGGTCGATGGTTGGGGAGTGTCTGTGCTTACTAAAAATTATATTTTGAAGGAATTTTTTGGGGGAATTGGTGATAAATTTAAAGAAAACTTCAACTTCTTACTTTTAATTGTGTAAAATCAACAAAACATCAAACATATGAGAAATGAGTGCAGGATGGACGGCGGCCGTAGAGAAAAGTTTTTTGTTTACTTTCTCAGCATCCCAAAAAAAAGAATTCGCTTTCAAAAAACTTTTCTCTCTATTTTATTTTCTCGAAATAAATAAAAACCTGCGAAAAACAAATTTTTAAATAAATAAATCTTACGCAAACGAACCGTCGAATGGAAATGGCTTCGATTATTTGATGGAAAACAAAAAACAAATGTTAGTACGAGTGAGCACTGTTTCCTGTTTAAAAATACATTTCAAGTTGGCAATTTTAATTGTTGTTTGGAGGATTTAGCTTTTCACAATTGCTGCTGCGAGAAGAAAATTGTTGTAAACACGATAAATGAAAAATTATTAGGATGTTAGTTACTATGTGCGAGAGTTCACACTTTTGAGAACCTTAAAAGGTGGAAGTGGAAGTGGAATTTGCAATAAAAAACAAGATGGGTCCAAACGCGGCCCCCCCCCAAAATTTTTTTAACCCCCCAAAAAAAAAAAAAGGGAAAAAGGAAAAAAAAAAAAAACCCCTTTTTCCTTTTGTTTCTTTTTTTTTTTTTTTATTTTTTTGGGGCAAAACCCCAGAAAAAAAAGAATTCGCTCTTTGAAGTTTAAATGCATTTGAAAATTGTTTAATTTTGAATTCATGTAGACATTCTCGATTTACAGTATTTTTAAATCGGTTAAACCGGTGAAATGAAAATGTCCGGTAAAAACCGGGTTTTCACCGAAGAACCCCTACATTCAATTCATTTTAAATTTTATTTTAAAATAAACAGTTTTAAATAATTTTTTGAAACAAAAATGATCAAACTCAAAAAAATCTAATGACCAAGAAAATAGCTTGAAATAACAAAATTGGGGTAGTTTTTAAATTTTTTTTTCTCCATCATCATAATTACAAAAGTTATACAGAAACAGCTTTAAATGCCTCAAGGCGATCAAAAAAATTAAAGCTTCCAAAAATTTAAACCGCAATGAAAAGAAAATCCTTATGTGAGTGCCATAAAATCAAGTAAAAGTTTCGCCTCAAACCCCTCGCAGTCGGCTGAGTGAGAGAGAAAAAATTCTAAAGTAATAAACGAAGACTTTGGCGGTTAAACGTTGTGGAAAATTAAGAAATCAAACGAATATATAAGATAGAGAGGGGAGAAAGAATTGATACTGAAAAAAATATTTCTTAAGCATGAAAAAGTGTTGCAATGTCTGTCTGTCTCTAAAATCCAATCTCTAAATGATAAAAGATGTTTTTCAGTCCCATATCGTGTTCATTTCGTATATGCAAAACAGAATAAATGCAAGAAAACATTTAAAACAAGCCGAAAAATGAGAATAATTAAGAGGGCGGAGTATGTGAGGATTTTCAGCAAGTCGAGACGAAGAAATATTTCAATTTCATCCGAAATAATCGAAAAGATACATACTCATGATCTTATGATATATATTTCAATTGATATCAAAAGAACCCTTTTTTCGTCCTGTGTGTGACTCCTTGAAATTGAAAATTCATTGCCTTTAAAATATGCCAAACTTCCTCCTTAACAACATCTTCTTGCTGTCCCTTTCGGCATGCATATATATTTTTCTATACGTAGACACGTTCAGCGGTTATTTATGATGATCCTTTTGTGGTGATTTGAATTTATTATTTTCATTTCTACAATAAATAATTAAATATTTTAAAGCGAGAGCTTTCACGATTTTAGAAAGAATAAAGCGCTGCTTGAATTTTCTCTCCCCAAAGGAGCAAAATGCAGAGAGAAATTCGACATTGCACAATCGTGTCGTCTTCGAGTCTTCGATGTGCATCTGTGTGAGTGCTCGGTGCTGCAGTTTTTATTATTTCACATTTTATTATTATTTTATTGTTATTTTGGTGTGTATAGTTAAATATAGGGAGCTGCTTCGGAGCATTGCCAGGCGCATGGCGCTGCAGAAGAGAAGGCGGGAATTGTGCAAGTAGTTGAGAGATGCAACTAAGGGAAATAAAAATTTATATAAATAAACTATCATAAAAAAAGCTTTCGCAAGGGCGGTCTTGAGGAACTTCCACAATACAATGACTGTATTTTAGTGTTGTGCTTTGCATTTGTAAAATAATAACAAAAAATAATGATTGGATGCAATTTAAAATAATCCTTGTGTCTCTTCCTCATCCTCCATTATTACTCCCGTTATCTGGATGTGAAAGTCAATGCAAATGCTTTGGAGCCACATCGTCTGGGATTGGAGCAGCGATAGGAAAATTTTCGTATGCTTTTTGCGAGAGCAACAAGAAAAAAATAAGCAAAAATATTGTGCAGCAAAATGACGCCCACTCTTTATGCTAGACATAACTTGCTGCCATTTGTTGTGTATTTTGCAGCTTCTCTAGCTACCACTACCCTTCTTCTTTATATACTTGGCGCCTCTCTAACTTGGCACCGAAGTCGCATTCGGATTTTTGTTGCTGTGCATTTTTGTTGTTGTTTTATTTTGTTGGTTGCGCCTTTTTCTCACCGGAATTTAGCTATTCTTTCGCTTCTGCCACCTCACGCTCTCTTCCGCCCCTTCACGATGTTGTGTTGCTACTCCTTCCCCATCATATAAATACACGAAATATACACACTCAGGAGTGAGAGGAGAAATAAAAGAGAAAAAAATAACAACAAGGCGAAAGCTGCTGCTTGCTGCATGCGCCTTTTGCCGAGCGAGAGTTTGTATTTAGTTGTGTTATGGAAAAACACAAAACAACATCAAGATCGTAAGCTTAGAAAAGCTCTCTCCGGTTTTGAGTTCAGTTCTTGTGTGATTTTTAAGAATTATCCAGTGATGAAATATTTTAAATAATTATGAGAAAAAATATAAATAAAAGGTGAATTACCCTGGAATAATTGTGTTGAAGAATTTATAAAATTGTGTTAAAAAATTTTCAAAATACCGTCGCTGAAAAATGCACACGTCCGATGTACACACATGCATTAAGCTCTCGAGCCCAATAGCGCATAAAATCGAATGACTCTCACTGGCGGGTGTTTTTTTTCGGTGGGAAAATAATTTTCAGTGTCAAGGCCGTTCGCGTTGCGTTTCCAAAAAATTTCCTCTCTTACATAAAAGAGCTGCGATTAAAGTGCGACGAGCGAGAGAGTGAGGGGGTGGTTGTATTAGTACATAGATATATATTTGTGGGAAGAGCAGTAGGCATATGAAATATATATAGTCAATATGCGTCTGACTAGCCGCAACGCAGTCTCTCAAATGTTAAGGAGTATGAGACAGTGAGTGGGTGAAAAGTGTTGAATGAAAAACTGCGAATTGTTGAATGAATGTGCGTAAAATGATGTTAATTGAGCTACGCATGATCTAATAATTTTTTTTAAAATTCAGAGACCGACGGTGATTTTTAAATCCCTTTTGTCATCAACAACAAAAAAAAGAGATTAAAAGAATGTGAAAAATTTAATTATCACGCACTTGACTCTTTTACAGCTATTTACGTGGTTGATTTATTGTTACGGGATTAAAAATTTCAAGGCATGGTTGCTAAAATATAATCAAACGCGCCGCATCGCAGTAAATCAAATGGATGTAAATCTTTTCCTTACTCTTGACTCCCGCAGCATAATAATTTCATCATTAGCTTCCTCTCCCCATTCACCTCTCACACTTTCCATACAACATTCCGCATAATTTTATATTCGTTTTTTTTTCTCGGCAGCTGAGTGGAGAGAAAAAATGTGAAATTGAGAATAAGAATGATACATGGCCCTGGTATGGTGGATGAAATGAATATTAACAATAAAGCATAGACCATAAATATGCGAAATGAATACTTGAAAACTCTCATTTTAGAGGAGAATGAGTTGCGACAGAATATCGCAGATTCTCTTGAAGAAGAAAAAAAATAAAAAGTGCACACATTTGTGCCATAAATTATGGAAATTTTCGCCTTTTTTTACTGTGCAATGTTTTATGTGCTATGATTATGCTTTATGGTGGGTGAAAGGTTGTATGGCACTTACGCACAAGAAATTCCACATCCTTAAACTCCCATATATGATACATGCTCCTTTTGTTGATGTGCAATTAAGAAGGAATTTTTATTGCCTTAAAAAGCTTTTTATTTGAGTTGGAAATTTACAAGAAATTTAAACTCAGAGCAAAAGAATTTTGACTTTCGAACATTTGAAAAAATACACATGACTTGATTTGTTCTTGCAACCCTTTGGAAATACAGAAGCCGAATCCCAATCGCATCATTTATTATAAACAGCGATCATAATCATAAAATTTTCCCATAAACAATTTATTTATTTTTTCCACAACTTCCCCTTTGCCGGAATTTGTTTTTTTTCCGCGAGGAATTTTATCAGCGAGGGAAAATCTGTGGCGGCGTTTGAATATTGGTGAAGAGCAAATTTATGAAGAAGAAATATCGATTATCGATGAATATTAAAGTTTATGGATGCTCAAGATCGTGAATGTTGAAGCCATGAAAGTTTGACTTAATTTTTGCACAAAGAATTCTTCCTCACAAATTTGCAGACAATAAAATATCCAACTTTTGATTTTTTATGTTCACCCGGCCCTTAAAAAGAGCCAAATTGAAAACATACACGGCTGCATAAATTATCCTTTCGCCACTTCTCAACACACTCCCTCCACTCTCCTGTCGTCGCACTTTTTTTGCCGACAAAATGTTTCTGTTTCGGAGTTTATTGGATTTTTATTGACGCTTTCGAGTGAAAAGAAAAATCTCTGCACATATAAAAAAAAAGTTTTTTTTTCAACTGTTGTTTGTCCATTAGAGTTTGAATTTTTGGCAGTGTGAGTTATCGATTATGGTCATGGAATTTTTACTCAATTTGTGAGGATAATTGACTGTAATAGAGAGGAATTTATTATTAATAGATTAGGTGTGTTGTGTGTGAAAGGATTAATTGGTGTGAGGATTATGTTATCGAGAGTGAACTTGATTTTATTGCCATTTGACATTGCACTTGGAATGAGACTTTATTTATTGCCTTAAAAATTGCTAATGGACATTCAAAAAATTCTAGACACTCTTCTTTTTATGTATTCTCTCCCTCTCTTTAAAAGGAGGATTTTTATCGAAAAAGGGTGCAGAATATTTTGGCAAAAAAGTTGTTGAAACCCCAGGAATTACGAGCATTTGATCCCATCTCAAGATCCACTCGAAAACCATTAACCTTTTCACAGTTCTCGCTAAATTTAAAGAGTGGTTAAAAAAATTAGCTTTCTTAAAGAAGAAGAAAAAATATTAAAACTAATCGAAATATCGATTTATTTGCAAGACATCGAAATCAGCAAAAAAAGTGTGTGTCTTTTGTGGGCAGCGAAGTAATAAAAAATTGTGATACAAATCTCCGCCCTAAGAAACAATATTGGAGTGTCGTAAATATATGTGAAAAGCCAATTTCTTTTTGTTATTCTCTAAGAAAAAAAAAAGTGGCCACAATAAGAAGGAAAAATGTGTCGAGTCATCAAGATTTTTACCATCCGATAGCTGGAAGTGTTTATGTCTTGTTGTACAACAAGCAAAAAATATTGCACTTTTTTGTCTATGAAGCAGGTTGTTTCTGTCACAACAGATATCGCCACTGGCGGCATGAGTCAGGGAGGAAAATTTAAAGCAATGATTTCAATACCATCATACTTATTTATGAATTATTACCTCGTAACTGATAATATTGGCCTTCCTCACATTTCCCCCAATGCAATTTACAATTTTTTTTCTCTCCTCCCTGTTGTTTTGTGTAACACGCCATAAATGCGAAAGAATTTTTTACGACAATGTCATTAAATTTGAATAAAAAGCTCATATTTACAAGACGGCAGCGAACTTTTTGCCTTTTCTCTTACCATTTTATGAGTTTCGCAAATCTTTTCGCAATTGATATTCAATATTATGCGTGAATGCGTTGCGTTGTATCGATTTGAATGTCGATGACGATGATATGATGAGAAGAAACGTTTTTAATAATAAACTAGAAAATTTTTAGGGGCAGGCCGCATTTAGGTTTATTTTAAGATCACTGTGATCACAAATATTGATTTTGTTAAAGCGCAAATTTAAATTTGTTGTTAAAACTATTAAAAATAAATTTATAAACATATTTTTATAATCATCTGATTTATTTTAAATTTATTAATTTTTCCTGGATTTTCAAATTTAATTTTTTTAAATTGAATTCCTGGATTTTTAAATTCAATTTATAAAAATTTAATTAAATATTTTTACTTGCTAAATATTTTAAAATAATCTTCGCTTAGTTTTTACTTGGGAACTTACATTTTTGATCTCTGATATTTTAAGATTTAGGTATATAATAAAACTATCAAAAGATTATGAAATAATTATGAAAAAAAATTTTAAATTAATTATTTCCATGAGCCGTTCAGTTTTATTACTATGAAAAATTGTAAAAAATATTTCTCATTAAAATTTTTATCAAAATTCCTATTGGATTCTTGTTGGAGCGTTATAAATTACATTTTTACATTTACAAAAATGGGTTTTTATATGAATAATTTTTAAATAATTTTTTTTTACAGATCTCAAGCAGTTCACCAAACTATAAAGTTGACCACAACGATTCGAGCAATGATCCTATGGATGAGTTCAAACCTTTAGGTGTAACATTTAGCATAATCGAGAATATCAAAAAAATAAACTCAAAAAATTGTGAATCTGAAAATAATTTGGCTGCTGATCAAAACAACAACGAGAACAATAATTTCTACACAAAACTCCGCGATCATCAAATGCAGCAACTGTTGCAAAATCATGTCCTTTCACCGCATCAACTGCAGCAACTAATCGGTAACCAACTTACAATGTCAAATCCTAAAGAGTCACTTTTTCATTTCGAACAAAAGCGAAAGCAAATGGAATTGTTAATGCATCAAATTCAAGAACAACTTCACGCAAATATTCTCCAACAAACGCATTTGTTGCAACAACAATCGCCGAATGGTGAAAACAATAAGAAATCTTCAACTTATCAGCTACAACAGAAACTTGCAATTCAGCAGCAAGAGCTCGCACAACAATTTCAACTTATTCAGCGACAATATTTACTTCATCAGAGTGGAATGCAATTACTGTTTCCCCAACATCATCAACAACATATTCCAAGTAAGAATAACACGATTTTCCACTTCACAGCAATTTTTTCTGTATCTTTTTCTCTCCACAATTCAATAATTTTTAATCTACTTTCGACTTCACCCCACATCTCAATATTCCTTTGTCATCATTTTCATATTTTTAATTACATTCAATCCCCTGTCAATTAAATTTTCCTCCGCTCTCTCTCGAAGAATAATTAAAAATCCTTGAAAATTCTTCCCGTCGCCAGCTGCGAAAAGTTTCTTAATTTTTCCACTCACACTTTCTTTTCCAGATCTCCCGCATTGCAATGATTTTCACTCTGACGAAGGCGGTCATAAAACGCACTCAAGTGACGCGACAAAAGGGCATCTGTTTGACACTGAAATGAATGCAAAATTGAATCGCAACGATACGAACAACAATAATAACAGCAACTACAATGAAAATGACTCGATAAAGGATAAAGATGAGGAAAAAGAGGAAAAAATTAGTGAGGTTAATGGAAATCGAGAGGAGAGCCCAAAAATAAAGGCAGAAGTTAAAGATGAAAATTGCATTAGTCAATTTTTAAATTCCATCATGAACTTCCGCCGAGATGAAATGAATTTGAGTCTCAATAATTTACTATCTGGTGCAAATCCTCCAGCAAACTTTCTTCTCAACGATTTGAATCGAAATTTCTTGCTCAACTCCAGCGAGCACGCAAATCATGCTTTAAATAATTTAGTCGCAGGTCATCAGCAGTATCAAAAGTATGGCCGGGGAACTTGTAAATATCCCGGTTGTGATCTCATTTTTGATGACTTGCAAACATTCACAAAGTAAGTTTATTCTAGAGGGTATATACCTGCAGGTATTTCAGTACTCGTGACCTTCCCACCCTCTGGTTAATTATTAAATTCATTTTATAAATTGTTAAAATAATGAATTTTCCTAGACATTTAAATACCGAGCACAGTATGGACGATTGCACCACAGCCCAAGCACGCATCCAAATGCAAGTAGTTTTTCAGCTAGAAATTCAACTTCAAAAGGAAAAGGATCGACTTCAAGCGATGATGCATCATCTCCATCTAACGAAAGAATCAATGGCGACAGCTGCATTAGAGCAACGCAATCAGAACACAATTAAAACTGAAACTGTAAACAAAATTGCAATTATTGATGAACCATTTCTGCAATCATCAGCCCAAAATCCATCGCCACAACAAGTATCACCAAACAATCAGCAAATGCATCAAAGTAGCCGTATAAGATCACCATTGCATAATGTAATGCCGATTAGAAGAAGAATTACCGATAAGAGTGCAATGTCGTTATCAGGTTAGTAAGTTTAATTATTTTTTAAGGGGGAAATTAAAAAAATTTGCATTTTTGTGCTAACATTAAAAGGACTTCCATACATGTTGGAAAGAGCAGGTTGGTTAGAAAAAGAAATAAAAAATATTTATCTTATTTAAAAAATTCTTTCAATGCTTAAATTAAGGGTTGGATGTGCAACAAGGTAGAAATTTGTTAATTTATAGTTTTATAGAACTTAAAAAGTATTTTTAATTTTCAGAAATTCAACGGAATCGCGAATTTTACAAGTCAGCTGACGTGCGTCCTCCATTCACCTATGCTTCACTCATTCGTCAAGTTTGTATTTTTTCCTAATTTATTTAAATCCAATTTTGAATTCCAACCACACCTGGTACAAAAAAAAGTCTTTGCAATTAGTCGAAAAGAAAAATTTACAAAATTAATTTAAAATTTTTCTCATAAATCTTTTTTCTTTTCTCTTTTTCCTCTCACCTCTCTCCCAACACCCTGTGCCTAATTACATGAAACGTAAAAACTTCGTGACACCGCAACGCCGCGATAATTATGTGATGTGAATTTTTAAAAACTTTATAGTCCATCATCGAGAGCCCCGATAAGCAACTGACACTCAACGAAATTTACAACTGGTTCCAAAATACTTTTTGCTACTTTCGAAGAAACGCAGCTACATGGAAGGTATAATTATGAAAAAGTTTTGCTCAAGGGTTATTTTATAAAAATATTCATAAATTCTCTGATTCTGGCATTCATTGTCCATTTCAAGTTAATGTGCTACCTCAATTGCGGAAGCTTTCATTGAAAGTCACTCACTCGAAAATAATTTCATATCTTACCGAAAAAAATTCACAATTAAAATCGTAACAATGTAAAAGAAGATAAATCAAGACAAAAAAAATGTAATTGACAGGCTTGGAAAATTACCGTCCACAATTTTTTCTGCATTACTCAAAATGCCATTGATAATTTGTCAGGCAACTGAAAATTAAAACGCGTTTCTTCCCCCTCAAATTGAACCATCCACACTCAAGAATAATTCAAAATGACTTTCATTGTCCTTTCGATGACTCTTTTCATAAAAGAAAGAAGATAAAAAAATGTATAAACAGACGAACAATAAGGGACCAAGAAAAAAATCTTTCACAGTTGCAAAATCTTGGTGAGCACTGGAGCTAAAATGCAAACAAATTTCTTCCGACAACTTTTTTTCATTCCTTTTCTCTGAAAAGAAAATCTTACACAATAAAATCGGGATTTTCTAGAAACGGGACTTGATTAAACAATGGACGACAAAAAAATCCCTTTTTAAAAATGCTAATTTAAAATATTTAAAAGAGTTGACACATAAAATAATTTTTTCATATGTTTAATCGTTCTCCAAGAATTTTAAATTTGTTTTTATCTTCGCTTAACTCACTCGGTACTTTTTTCCCCGTGTCAACTCTTCAAAATCTATGCACAGCATGTTTCTCACTCCACATCCCCTCCCCATAGTCATCGTTTAAAAGCCCATAAATTGCAATGAGAGTCATAAAAATTTTCATCCACATTTTCGCGCGCTCAGCAATTTTTTAATTTCTTTTGTGCCACCTCTCTCCCTTTTTTTTCGGGATGATTGTGATGATGTAATTTTTATGAGAAGCTGTAATTTTTTTATACGTTGCTTTGTTGATTTTGGTTGAGAGATAAAAGTGAATGAAATTTTCAACTAGATCTAATTTATTTTTAAAATCCCTCGCTAAATCCTCTCTACTTAAAAACTGTCAAAATAAGAGCATCGAACGCTATTTATACCACAAAGCGATATACAATTTAAATGATGATCTTTAACTGTCAATTCCTCCCCAAAAAAATCTCACCCACTAAATAAATACTCGAAGAAAAAAATTTAAATGCATTGTCGAGATTTTTCCTTTTTGCTTTTTTAATTTTTTCCTTTGAGGATGAGAATGAGAGGAAGAAAAGTAAGTGGATCAGTGATTTATGTGCTCGTAAACGACGTAATTGCTGCTGTATTCCTGCTCTTTATGAGTTTTTCTTTCTCCTTAAAAAAAGAAGAAGAAAAAAAATTCTTATGTGGAGTGAGAACTGACAAAGCATTGAATTGTAATCTTAAATGTATGAAAAAAATTCACATCGTAAAATTAGAATGCGGTTCGTCATAATTTGTCGCTCCACAAATGCTTTATGCGAGTTGAAAATGTAAAAGGCGCAGTGTGGACAGTCGATGAGCTTGAGTTTTACAAGAGACGACCACAGCGGTGCACATCATCGACGGGCGGAACTCAGCAAGCTTGCGAGAGTCCTCATCATGCTGTCGGGTACGTCTTTTAACTGTTTACCACACCATACCTCTATTTAGAATCTTCTGAAGTAGTTTTTTACTAAGTATTTTCCACTTTTCACAACTCTTACACTAAAATTTTCAATTTTCATTTCCGAGTGACTAAATTTCAAAACTTTTTACTAATTTTAGTTTCATTTTCCTTAGCTTAAGTTAATTATCTCCCTTGTAGCCTTTGGTTTGTGGGTTTTTCATATGATTTAAATTATTTTTTGTTATTATTATTTTGTGAAGGTCTTTTTTCTCTTCCGAGAGTTGCTGCTCAATCTCTCTTGCAAAATTATCTTAAAATAAATTTCCTGTAAACTGTCTTGTGCAACTATTTTCCTCTCAATTGGCATTGCTCACTCTGAAAAGCATTTATGAGTAGAAAAAAATAATAGAAAACAATTTCTCAATTGGCATCGTGGTTATTTAATTTTTACTTCTTTTACCACAAAAATACAAATACACTAAACGAAAAACAAACAAAAAGTTTGAGTCAAGTCGGCCTAAAATGAGAAAAAAATTTAAAATTTCTCATTTAAAAAAAGTTTTGGGCGAAGGTCGAAGCCGTTTGCAAGGTAAGTAAAGTAACAGACACAAAGTAAAGTCAAACAAGCATTTTCAATCGAGGAAGAAAAAAAATCGATTGAAAGGACATTAACATGAGACCGAGCGTGGGTAATGAAAGAAGTTAGGAGAAAAACTTTTTCAATTTTTCACATTCTTTGTTTCTCTTTCTTCTCTTTTACCTGTCAAGTTTTAGCGTTTTTATAAATTTTCTAACACGAGTGAGTGCTAAAAGTAACCAATTTCTCGCATAAACTTAATACTCTGTCTAGCAATGAATTTTTGAAGTTAATTTGGGGAAGGCCTTTTTTGGGAGTTTTCAATTTTAAATTTCTACAACTAACTTAAGTCTCAACAGAATGCGATTCGAACGAATTTGTCGCTGCATAAGTGCTTCGTTCGATACGAGGATGACTTTGGATCTTTTTGGATGGTCGATGACAATGAGTTTGTAAAACGTCGTCATTTGTCACGTGGACGACCGCGAAAGTAAGAGTTTAAAGAAGCATATCCAAGTCCTTTTTTGTTGTTCACAATGATCGTATAGTCCTCAGGCCCCGACGAGTGGTAATCAGAGTGAAGAAGGTTCAACCGCGACTGTATCTGGCGCGTATCGATCACCAAATTCTACTCCAACTGCAAGCTACGTTGATGACAATATAACTTCGCCAACGGGCAGTGTTGCACAATTGTAAGAACATCATTTCAAATTTTTTTTGTTCGACAATTATTTTTTGGGAATCAAAAAAACAATTGTAAATAGAAACGGGGAAAATTGTGCAAAAAATTAAAGAAAAAAAATTGTGAAACTAGAAATAATAATCATAATTATTTTTAAATATGCTTCTATGTACATAAATTTGTTGTAGTTGATAATTTTTGATAGTTTCGTTATAGAAATTGCTTCATTATAGTTCAAAGCTTTTATAATTCACAAGGGGCCACAACTCCCATATAATTTTGTATGAAACCATATAAAAATATAAAATTTATATGGTTTTTATGGATTTATAAGGTTTCATACAAATTTATATGGTTTCAGATAAATTTTATATGGAAGATATGGGTCCCCGATGATTAATTTCTAGAACTTGAATTATTCTACAAAATTGTTAAAATATCAATGTTAGATTATAAGCTTTAAAAATATTGATACGAGTGTTAAATTCACTCACATGTCTGTTTAAAAATTATTTTAATTTTAGGTAAAATTTTATTTTTATGCATGATTGGTAAATTATAAAAAATATTTTTTTCTATGTTTAAATTGAATTGTTTCAATTGACTGTTTTGCATGTTTTGCATATAACTCATTATCTCATCTTAAATGTGCTCATTCTCTCATCCTTTCTTAAATGTTACTTTTACTCTTTCTGCTCTAAATGTTTAGTATTTTCTTCTAAATTTCTCTTAAATTTCTTTCTATTCCTTAACTTAATTTTTTGCTTTTAAAATCGAATTTTAATGCTTTCTGAATTAACAGGAATCATCAGAGAAATAGAGGAAATCACAGTCCCCAAAATAATATCTATAGCGAAAATATGGCTATTAATCTACAGGTAAAAGAGTTTTAAATTTTAAAACATTTTTAAATGAATAGAATTTATTTTCAAAGAATTTTTGGCTCTCTCCAACAAATCTCCTTGACGATAATGGATTGAATCATATCAAGCACGATAAGTTTCGTTCTCAATCTTTGAGTCCTTCAGGATCACCAAGTGGTCCGCAGAACTTTAGCAAGTGAGCATTTATTTAAAAAGCAATCAACAAATTTAATAAATTTTTCCTTTAAAGTTCCCACGATAAGCTTGAAAATCATATAGAAATGATGAACGCTTACAATTTCGAGCATCCTCGACGAAAACCACGATTGACATCGCCACGAAGTCACCAGAAAGAGAGATTTTATCACAATCGCGAAAACCTCAATTCGGACGAGTCCCAGAACATTTCTTCATATCAAAATCACCAGGTTGAAAATCTGGTTAAGCATGAAGTCTCCAGCAATTATGGCGACGATTATGAAAACGATGATGAAATAAGTTGCGATAAGATGGATGAAGAAGTTGAAGATTTAAGTAAAAATTGAGAAAATGCCATATCATGTTCTGTTTAAAATTTATACGATTGTAGTATTAAAACTGTATGAATTAATTATTAATTTTACATCTATGTGTTAATTACCAAACGTCATTTATATGCATATAAAGTTTTAAACTAAGCATTTCACTTTAGATCCTTGATAGCTGTTGAAGAATAATAATCTTAAACTTTCACTCACTATATACAGAAATCTAATGTAATTTTCCCCTGTAGTCTCATTAAATTTTTTCAATTCTTCTTATTGGAAAATAATTTATGATTCACACAATCCATCATGTCAAAAGTTTGACATCAATTAAGTTAAATCTGGAACATTTAAATCTTCGAAGACGGCAGTTTAGGTACACGAAAAAATTGTCGTTAATTTTCCTAGTAAATAAATTATTTATGCGATCAAATTGACTAATGTTGTTTATCAATAGAAAAAAGAATAATAAAAATAACGAAAATCTCTGTATTTAAAATTCTTATTGGACTTGTTTACTGGATTCTTATTGCTTAAAATTTCTTTCAAATCACAAAGAGGCGCAAATCATGAGGTAAGGCAAAAAATGTTAAATTAAATAAAGAAAAACTCAAAATTTCTTGCTTTTAGAAACTTTAAAATATTATTAACACTGTTCGCATTGGTATCGCAATCATGTTTCGGCTCAATTGATTCAAAAATTTACGATACAATGAGTGAAATCTTAAATAAATATCATCCTGAAAAGACAATAGAAATTCGTGAATGTATAATTGAGGAAATGCAATCTAAAGATGAGGCAGAAAACTTCTCAAGCGATAGTTTTGGTGACGAAAAAAAGTTAGCTGAGGAAATGGAACCACTATTGCCAGCTTACGAAACCATTTGCACCACATCCCGAACACGAATTGAGGTTGTTTCAATTATAATTGGTGGAATTATTTTCATTGCTATCATCATCATCGTTGCTGTTTTTAACAACAAAATTCAAACTCCAAATGAACCTGAAATCATCGTAGAGACTGTAGTTTAATATTGAAATTTTTAAAAGAAAAAAATGTTAGTAATTTAACCTTTTTTTTAAATTTAGGTGTAATAAAAAAATAAAAAAATTAAATTACCTAACTTTTAAATTATAAAAATAAAAATTTTGAGCTTTTTAAAATCTTGTTTTTTCACAATTTAGATTAATTAATTTTTTTTTACAATTTAAGTTATTTTTTTTCACAGTTTAAGTTAATTTATATATTTTTTCAAATTTTAAGTTAATTTATATTTTTTTAATAAAGTTAAGGATGAAAAATTAATCTGCCATTTAAAATTTAATTTATTTTCATGTAAATTATTTTAACGTATTTTTTTGAATTTTTCATACGTCATCCACCCTTTAGTTTACAATATTTTGTAGGGTTTTGAACAAAGGCATACAAACTAAATCAAAAAATTGATGTTAATTTAATTTTTATGATATTTTTTAAAGATCAAAAATCGTGTTTTAAAGTAAAAAAAATTTACAAAATTTCTTTAAATTTATTAAATTTTAATTAATTTTGTAAATTATTTTAAAAATTTTTATAGTGTCTCATCCCCAGCCGCAGTTAAAGAAAAATTGCCATTTTCATTCAAAGATTTTTTTCTGCAAAACACAAAAATTTTAATCAATCGAAAGATTTTAGCTGCATTTAAGGAACCTTTGGTGTTTAACTAAGAAAGTTTGCGTTAAAAACAGTCAACAACAAGGTTCGATTTTAAACTGATTAAGTATTGTTGAACTAATTCGTGACGCCGACATTTAGTGAAATAGTAAAGTAAATTTAATTTTCTCTCCTTAAAAAAGTTAAAAGTCAATGCGAGGATTTACAAATAGACAACACTTTGAGTCTTTAAACATAAAATCATTTATTAAAACATTTCTTCGTAATTTTTAACATAAATTATGTGTCAAAACTTACGTGGCAATTAGATTAGTAAAGAAATTTATTTACTTTCAGTTCATCACGACAAATGGGTCTTACAATTTCAAACGCCCTCAATAGGCTCTTCGGAAAAAAGCAAATGCGCATTTTAATGGGTAAATAAGAAAATTAAATATTTCTTTGTGTCAATCTCTCAATATGCTGTCTCTGTTTTAGTTGGTTTGGATGCCGCTGGAAAGACCACGATTTTATATAAATTGAAACTCGGCGAAATTGTCACAACCATTCCTACCATTGGCTTTAATGTCGAGACCGTAGAATACAAAAACATTTGTTTCACCGTGTGGGATGTGGGCGGTCAAGATAAGATTCGTCCTCTCTGGCGTCACTACTTCCAAAATACACAAGGACTAATCTTCGTCGTGGATTCCAATGATCGTGAACGTGTTGTCGAAGCGGAAAGGGAACTTCACAATATGCTCAATGAGGACGAACTGCGCGATGCCGTTCTGCTGGTCTTTGCCAATAAACAGGATTTACCAAATGCCATGAGTGCATCCGAGTTGACTGAAAAATTACGTCTTAACTCTCTCCATAACCGAAGTGTGAGTGACTTTAATTTAATTTATTGAAAAAAAAAATTTCATTGGGAGATTTTGAATTTTATATTCTACCACGACTTAAGGAATATTTTTAAAAATTACTTTTATTAAAATATATTTTTAGTGGTACATCCAAGCGACATGTGCAACGCAAGGGAATGGACTATACGAGGGTCTTGACTGGCTATCTAAAGAATTGGAGAAAAAATAATTAATTCTAGATGTTCACATGACACATTTTTTTCATATTCCTTCCTTTCTAAAAAAAGCTCTATTTAAAATAATGTATTGAGTTAAAATCGTCGCTGGAATTGCATTCAATTCATGAAGACAAATTAAAATTGCAATTGTGTTAAAAATTTATTTAATTTTCATTATTTTTCCTTTAAAATGTTAAACACACCTTCTAAATCAATATAAATAATTTTTTGTTTTATTCTTTATGAATTCGACAAATTTATAACTGATGTATGCATAAATAAAGATTAGAATTTCTAAACACAATGCAGCTTTTATTTAAATAATTATCTAACAATTAAAAATTTAATAAAATTCAAAGAGTATGGGAGTTTACCCTCGAATTGTAAACATTTAAAATTTTAATTAATTTCATTATTTCAGTGTTTAAGTGTGTGTATTAGTTTTAAATTTACTTTTAATGTGTTTAAAAGTTGTCAGTTCATCGGCTCATCATCGAGTTCATCAATTAAAATCAGGTAAAAAGCTAGAATGAGTGGAAAACTTTTTTCAATTTTTTTTTTTATTATTATAAGTTTTTTTTTCTTATGCGTTTCACAAGGTACACTCATTCTTTCTTAGAAGTGTTTAATTAAGCACTTCTTTATCATTGTTTCACTTTGAAACGTTAAAAATCCAAAAAAAAAAAATTATTTTCTTTTTTACTGAATCTCTTCTGGATCTTTGACATCTTTGACCTCTAAAATTTTTTTTTTTAACATTCAAATTTATTTTTATGCGGGGGAAATAAGCGCATTTAGATGGTTTTTCACAAAAATTACTTTTTTAGATGTTTTGAATAGTGGAAGCTAAAATTCAGTCAGAAATTTAATCAATTTAACTTAATTAACTTAACCAGGGGAAATAAGCGCATTTGGATGGTTTTTTATAAAAAGCACTTTTTTAGTTAATTTAAAAAGAGGAAGCATGGAATCAGTCAGGGAGTTGATACAGTAAAATTAATTAACTTAAATAAGGGGAAATATGGAGTTTTACATATAAATGTAATTTTTATTTTTTTTTTTTATATTCTAATTATAATCAAGTTAATGACATTTTGATTTCGTATTCGTTGGTATCCAACAAAACCAACTGTTAATCTTAGTGACCAGTTGAGGAAGGAAGTAGTGAGTACTTACGGACGAAACTTGAATGACCTGTACTACCCATGCTAATCAACTAGATTAGATGGAGGAAGGTAGATGATAAACCAAACTTTTATACAATTGGTTTGACTTAATACTTTATAAATTTATGTTTTATGTTTGTTTGTTTTGTAATGTGGGTGGGCCAGTTCCTAACAGCTTGTCAGGGCTGAGGAAGGTTGTAGTGGCGGTAACTTTTATAAAATGCCGTCGAAACCACCTTTGATTTATTTATTTTAAAACTGCAACCGTAAGGTTCAGTTAACTAACCCACAATTGTGAATTCACAATGAAAATTTTAACATCATGGATTACGGCGTCTTGATTGGGTGTTCCGCTTGACGTTCCATGATGACTAACACTAAACTTCTTAGTGGGGTTATTCGATCGCCGGCATTTCTCACTTGAGTTATGTGCAATTCCTCGGTGGACGATTCCTGAGGGGACGTCTGCCACTAGGGGAATATATATTCTCTTGAAAGTTAATTATACTTTTAAGTTAATATGCAAAGGTTACGTTTTAATCCTCAGCCTAGCCCGCAAGCTATGGAAAGGAAACAAAAACGGGCGCGTCTATCCTGGTTTTCCCAGCGGCCACCACTATGTTATCAATCAATCAATCAATCAAATTAAAAATTTAATAAAATTCAAAGTTAAAAATTAACGGCCTAAAATTTTTTAAAATATCCGACCAAAACATTTAAAAGCGCTTTTCTTATTTTTATAATTCTCGCTTTTGAGTAAAATAAAATATAAATATTACAAAAATATCGGTTTCAATCAATTTTTTCGACTACAGTTTAATTAAAAAACTTCATTTAATGTCCAATAAAACATAGAAAATGTGTTGAAATAAAATTATCACGATGAACTCGAGCGTAAATCAAATTTTTACCAATACAGAAATGAAAATAATTAATCAAGTCAATTATTCGCACATATCTGAGGGCACAGTAAGTTAAATAATAATCGATCATCTCTTTTTAATCAACTTTTTACTTTTAAATTAGGAACTTCTGAATTCCGATATCAATCGAGCTGAACACGATGATGCTCTGCATTCAGAGTCCTTGGATCATTTGCAAAACAACTACAGCAGCAACTCCTCGAATGTTCACTATATGCCAGTGACACTTCCATCGCCCACATTTGACATGATTCATCATCAAAGTAACATGTTCGTGAAGAAATCTGATGTTCACCATCCAAACATGCAAATTTACAGCGACGGAAGCTTTTCAAATATTTCAAACACTCAACTAGTGCAAACTTCATTGCCCGTTCTGACGCCGCTCAATCTAAACCTCAAATATGTTGAATATCAATCGACGGGTGTAGCCGCGTCGAGTGGAAGTGACTCGGAAAGTTTAAACGAGTACAACAGAACTCGCTCAAAAAGAAATTTACCACACAAGAAGCGCCTTAAAAAACTCAATCATGAGCAACAATTTCCACCGATTAGCATGCAAGAAGACATCATTCGAGTTGTGCAACCGAATCAGCCTCAATTTGAATGCACCGAATGCTCCGCTTTGATAGCTGGACAACTTGAGTTTTTTATGCATTTAAAGGAGCACTATGAACCCAACGAGTCGAGCTTTAATCATGTGATGAGAAAACAAAATAACATCGACGAGGATGAGACAGACGAGAGTGAAAAAATTCATATGGAAACAAACGATGAAGATGTCAACACTCGAGACGTTCCAGAAAATTTAATTATTGAATCGCTCGAAGATTCTCAGGATGAAACCAAAATGGCAGAAATGAATGGCGATGCTTTTGAGTTTTCAGAGCCCGACGATATGGAAGATTTTCGGAAGGAAGTCGCCAAAGTTGTCGAGACCATCGTCGAACACCCCGACAGCTCGTGGAACTATCAAGTGACTGATGAACTTGTCGAGAGCCATGAAACTATTGAAAATTATTCAAACAAACTCGAGAAGGAAGTTGAAAAGGATTTGCAAGAATCTTCTTACTTATGCAATGACGAGTTGAGAGAAACGTGCGAAATGACAAATAATCAATTTATAAGAAATAATTCCGACAACGACGATGAGGAGGATAATAAACCGTTGAACGAGGTTAAATGGACGCAGATGAATAAGAAAGTTCGAATTAGCAAACAGAAAACTCAATCGGCCGAAAATGATAAGGAGGAAATAGAGTTTAACGAGTGTCTTAAGAAAATTAACAGTTTTATTTGTAATATTACCAATTGTAACAAGACTTTTAACTCGAGAACGGCTCTGGGATATCATTTGAAGACCCACAATAGCGAACGGAGGTTTGTTTGTGATCAAGTAAGTTAAACTTTTAATTTTAATGATCATAATTTGATTAAAAATTTTTAATTTTAGTGTGGGAAAAAGTTTCTAACAAACGGTGCCTTAAAAGTTCACTGCCGTCTGCACACGAACGAGCGTCCTTATAAATGTGAACATTGTGAAAAATCATTTCGACAGTGGGGAGATTTGCGATATCACGAGACAAGCATTCACAGCGATGAAAAAAATCATGTTTGCGAGTTTTGCGCTAAATGCTTCTCGAGAAAATATTCGCTCGTTCTACATCGAAAAATTCATACCGGCGAACGTAATTGTGAGTTGTTTTATGAAATTTTATAATTATTTAATATCATTTTATTACTCAGATAAATGCACCGATTGCGATAAATGTTTTCGAGCGTCCTCTTATCTTAAAAACCATCAGGTAAAAAAAATATTTGCTCTAAAAATTTAAAATATAATTAATAATTTTTTCAGAGGATCCACACAGGAGAAAAACCGCATAGTTGCAAAGTCTGTCAAAAGAGATTTCGAGTGCAAGGAGATCTTAAGCGTCATACGAAGATCCACGATAGGGTTAAAGATGGAACTGATATGAAAATCAAGAAGAAAGAAAAAGATCAAACGGTAAATTTTTTAATAAAATTCAAATAAATTTTTAAAATCTAATTAAAAATTTTTTAAGGATGTTGATGAGACTAAAAAGTTGAGCACAATTGAAGTATCAACGAATGCCGTCGAAAGTCCAAAAGAGAGTTCTAAAAAAACAAAAAAATCCTCGAGACGAAAAAATAAATAAATTCGACGAAATTTTTCATGTATGTAAAAATAGTGAATAAAAAAGATAAAATTGCAATAATTTTCAACACTTAACATTAAATTTTATTATACTTTAGTCACTGTCATATTCTGCAGTAGTTTTATTTAATGGTCTTCTGGAGTCGTCTTCTGATGCATACACAACGTCCTCGTCTGAATCGTTAATCATCGAAAATGTTGGATTATCTTTACGCACTGGTTCGACTGCGGAAGACACTACGGGACTGTAAACGTACGCGATTGTAATGATGTAAAAATTGAGCATTCCATAGAAGCACATGAAATGAGCGGAATTTTTATAAGTCGTTGCGAGTTGTCCAATAAAATTGTCCTCAACAATGCCAAAACCAAACCGCGAAAGAGTCGTTGAGATTGTTACGATCATTACAAAAATCATCAAAATTGATAAGAATTTTAATCGCATGTCGAAGTACTGCATAGATCTTAAGTCACCATAAGCGGAAAACATCAAAAACATTAAGTAGAGCGTGTAGATGGCGAGAGAAAAGTAAAAACACGTGATAAATTGACTGTAATTGCCATCCACGAAATGAATATAAGTCGGGTCTCTCATCTCATCTAATTTCTCCCAAATTGCGAGCGTAACTGCACACAGCCAAATTGGAAGAAGAATCACAAGTTTAGGAAGATAAAATGATATAAATTTCCGATCATTTTGCTTCAGCGCGTGGTAAATTGAAATCCTTAAAAAGAAATATTTTTTTAAGAATTTTTAAAGTTTTTAAATATTTTTAAGAATTTTTAAAAATTAAACTTACCAAAATAGAAGAAGACCGCATAAAAATGTCGATTGAAAAATGGCATCGAGCATACCGACAAACCAAGAATTAACGAGGAACATTAATGGAAAGAGTGGATCTGGAAATATAAAAGTAAACTTATCAAGCTTCTTTTTACCTTTTTTTAGGGGGTGAGAAGTTTGCAGGTACCCAAATATCTGCAGGTATTGCAGGTACTCAAATATCTGGTACCTGCAGGTATTTAGTTTCTTCAAGCTTCCCACCCCCTGCACTCTTTTTTACTCACTATCATAAAATATTAATAAAATCAGGAGAACGTATGTAAACTTCTGTTCAATGCTCCAATTTGTTGATGGATATTTTCTCAATAGTGTATGATACCAAAGAGTCACAATAAATGCAAACATCAAAAATATGAGTCGAAAACTTATTTCGAGAGTTGTAAACGCCGGATTGAAAGTCTTAATCTAAAATAAAAATTAATTAGTTTTGTTAAATTTTAAAAGCAATTTTTTACTCACGTAAAATGTCAATTTATCGATATTATATCGCTTATGATTCAATCCAAAGAAAGTGACAATAAATTGATAGTGAGAATATTGCAAGTATCCGAGATGGAGAATTGTAAATTCGTCACACGTGTTTCCTTTGCACTTCAAATGTCTCGTTTGATTTTTTCCTTCGAGCGGTAATAAATTATAATTTTCTAGTCCCAATATTTTGATGTTTAATGAAAATGTCGTGTCAAAAAGCTCGTCTAAAAAGTAAAAAATTAAAATATTAAATTTTTTAATAAAAAATTAAATCTTACTTTCAGTGTTTTGAATTGAATATTTAGCAAACAACCAAATCTGTCGATCGTATGAGCTGACATATTGTGAATTAATTTTAAACGGTCCTCTCGCAAGGAAATTTTCATCTTTTGAGTCGTTGTACTTAAGAGTTGTTGCATCTATCTCATTCACAAAATCAATTTCAGGCCCAGCTATTAATTTATAAATTATTTAAACTTATTTATTTAATTTGAGTGTCGCTCGTCTATCCGCCAGAATCTCTATAGAAAGCTGTAGAATTTCTATAAAACAAAAATTTCCATGGAGAATTTTTCACAGAAATTCTATGGAAAATTTTCGGCTAAACTTGCGTTTCCTGGGCCGCCTTTTTTTCGTACTTTTTTTGATGGATTCTTGTAGATAGCCCCGGCCGACCAAAAAATTGGGCGACCGAAGACAAAGTTTTTTTCCAAAAAATGATTCATTGCTTTTTTTTTTCCCCCCCAAAAAAAAAAAAAAACCCAAAACATTTTTATTTTTAAAGAAATTGTATGGAAATTTTTTATAGAAAGCTATAGAATTCTATAGAATTTCCATAGAATTTTCCAATAAAATTTTTTACAACAAAATTTTCTATAGAATTTTTATAGAAAAATTTCTTTGGAAAATTCTATTGAAATTCTACAACTTTCTATAGAATTATGGAATATTCTGTGGAAATTCTGGTGGATAGACGAGCAAGTCACATTTAATTTAAAATCCTGTTACCTATTCCAATAAAAATTCCAAGAGAGAAACACGAAAAGAATGCAACTAAAACTAAGCTCAGAGATTGTTTATTTAGAAAGTAAAGTCTCATACTGAGAGATCTCTCAGGCCTGTCGTGCTGAACTGCAGGCGAAAGAGGTCCAAATTCACTAAAAAAGTTTCTAAACGACGCTTTCAAACTCCTATGAGGTAGCAATTTTATATTCGGCAAAGCTTGCGACATTTTTTAACTTTATTTTTGTTTAAGCGACAAAATATGTTACGAGAATCGAAAAATCGATAATTTTAAGGGGAAAGAATGTTTGGAGATTTAAATTTCCCGCTAAATTTTCTTCAACATAAATATTTTGCGTTCATTGCTCACTAAATTTTTATCTGAACGTCAGCTGGGCGAAATATAAAGAAAACAATCAAATTAAAAACTTTTTAGTCATAAAAAAAGGAGATAGCGACAATGTCTAGCTTCAATGAGGATGAAGAGGAAAATTTTTATACCGATGAATATCAGAAACCTAAAATTTTGCTATTTGGATTGAGACGATCGGGAAAAAGTTCAATTCAAAAAGTTGTCTTCCACAAAATGAGTCCCAATGAGACTCTCTTCTTGGAGAGCACGAATAAAATTGTTAAAGAAGACATTAATAACTCGAGGTGAGAGAGAAAAATCTAAAAATATTATTTTAAAATCTAAACAAATTCATTTTAGTTTTGTTCAATTTCAAATCTGGGACTTTCCTGGTCAAATTGACTTTTTTGATCCCACTTTCGACTCTGACATGATCTTTGGTGATTGTGGTGCACTAGTGTTTGTTATTGACGCGCAAGATGACTACCTGGAAGCGCTCACAAAACTCAATCAAACTGTTACCAAAGCCTACAAGGTCAATCCGAGAATAAAGTTTGAAGTTTTCATCCACAAAGTCGATGGTGTGTCTGATGACTTCAAAATCGAGTCTCAAAGGGATATTCATCAGCGAGCAACGGATGACTTACAAGACGCTGGTCTCGATATTCATCTCAGCTTTCATCTGACATCAATTTATGATCACTCTATTTTTGAGGCTTTTTCGAAGGTCGTCCAAAAACTCATTCCTCAACTTCCAACTCTCGAGCACTTGTTAAACATACTCATCACCAATTCTGGCATTGAAAAAGCCTTTCTATTTGATGTCGTCTCAAAAATTTATATCGCGACGGATAGTGCTCCCGTTGACATGCAAACTTATGAGCTGTGCTGCGATATGATTGATGTCGTTATCGATTTAAGCGATATCTATGGTCTCTCCTCGGAAGCGAGGGCAAATCAAGAGCTGACAGCATTCGACAGTCAAAGTTCATCATTGATTAAATTAAATAACAGCACGATTCTCTATCTGAAGGAAGTCAACAAATTTCTTGCTCTCGTTTGCATCTTAAGAGAGGAAAATTTTACACGACAAGGCGTGATCGATTATAATTTTCTAATCTTTCGCGAAGGCATCGGACGAGTTTTTGAGCTGCGATCGAAGAAACTAGAAAATCACAACGACGATTTGAGCGAATATAATTTCCACCAGCCATCATCAATTACCTCAAATACAGATTCAGTTTAAATCAACAAATTATATACAAATTAAATTTTTTCTAAAATAAATAAATGTTGCATTTTGAAACTAAATAAATATTGTGAGATGTGACAAAATAACTCTAAAACACTTGTGAACTTTTTAATAGTTTTTTCAGTATCTTCTTCACAATGAAGCGTCCCATATCTACATCAAGCTCTAAAAATTTAATTAATAAATTCAAACTGGTTTTAGCTGTTTCAATAGTCGTGCCAATTTTAGGATTTTACGCAAATCAAAAATTTTTAAAATCTGAAGAATCAACATCTGCTCGATTTTGGGGTGTTTGCATTAAAAAATGGAATCCAAATGGAAGTCTTCGAACCATGGAAATAGTTTTTAAAAATCTCGGCTATCATTTTGTAACGCCTTCGAGTATCGACGACTTTGACGTGTTGTGGTCGATTGAAAATCCATTTACTGCAATTAGTATGAAAAAAGAAATTTATCGACCGCTAATTGATGCAAAATTCAAATTAAAAAGTCATCAGAAAATTAATCACTTTCCTGGAATTTATCTTTTGACAAACAAAGGATCATTATGCACAAACACACAAACTAAATATTTATTACCAACTTTCGTTTTTCCATATGATAAAGAAAAATTTGAAATTTTCATCCAAAATAATCCAAAAGTTAAATTTGTTGAAAAAAATGAAGGAAATCGTGGAGTTCGAGTGATTGAATTGAATCAAATAATTTATGAAGATTCACAAAAGATTTATCAAGAATTTCTATACGATCCATTTTTAATTGACGGCCATGCATTTGACTTTGGTGTTTATGTACTGATCACATCAATTAACCCGTTGAGAATTTTCAGATATGCGGGTGAAAATTTTATAAGATTTTGTCCTGATCGATATCATCCGTTTAATCATAGAAAGAGAGGAAAATATGTGGTCGATGAAAATCACCTCGCAGCTTATGAAATTGAATCATTTAGAGAAGGATATTTAAATTATTCATTCAGCTTCAAAACAATTTTTGAAAACATCATCAAAAAAAGGGGTTTTGATGTTGAGAAATTTTGGAGCCAAATTGATGACGCAATCACTTCTTTAATTCTATCAAAAGAAGAAAAAATTAGTTATGAGGTAAGTTTACAGTTTTGCTCACCCTTGGCTAAATTTAACTTTTGTAAATTTTTATTAATTTCTAAAACTTAAATAACTTTGATAAATTTGCTATCTAGATAAAAAACCTCCTGAACTCAACCCGAAATCTTTTTGAACTGGTTCGTTTCGATTTCGTATTTCGTAAAGATTTGAGTCCAATTGTGATGGAAATCAACATGAGTCCCAACTTGACACCGTCTGGCAACAAAGAAGAATTTCATTATTCTCTAATCTATGAACAACTTATTTATAATACTTTGCAGTTGGTTGGAGCTGGAAGTCTTTATGATTTAAAATCGAGGTAATTTTGAATATTTAATGAATGTTAACCAGGGGGTGAGAAGCTTGCAGGTACTCAGTACCTGCAAAATACATGTAACCTGCAACCTGCAGGTATCAAATCCTTACAGATATTTTTTAGGTACTCGCAGGTACTAGTACTTGCAGGTTCTTTATTACTTGCAGGTATTTTGCAGGTTTTGCAGGTACTGAAATTCCTGCAGGTATTCAGTACCTGCAAGCTTCCCACCTCTTGCATCTATCTTTATTTTTTAGAGTTAATGATGACACAATTATATCAAATGATAAAAATATTGCAACAAACTATGAAGTATGTAAGAAAATTGAATGTGAGCTTAACTGTGACGATCCTCGATGTCATCTTTGTTTACCATGCGTGGATGCAATAACTAAAACATACATGCACGACTCATATCAAGAACATTCAAAGCAGGGAAATTTTAAAAGAATTTTTCCATCAATTTTCATCTCCAATGATACAAAATTGTTGATGCAAAATCAAAGAGATGTTAATAAGCTTATGATAAAGTGGTTTGCAGCTAAATGCGAGGAAAATCAAAGTTGGTGCTAATAAAATTGCTAACCGCTATTAAAAATTTAAATCTCAATGAAAAACTTTTGTATTCTTCTACCTAAATAAATTTTATAAAATATTTTGTTAGTTTCATTTTAAATCTGAATCAAATCACATCAATTATGGAAAAACTTCCAAAAGAGCTTTTAATCGAGATTTTCGATTATTTATCACCAAAAGATATTTTAGAAGCAGTTCTAGTGTGTAAAAACTTTAACAACATCATTCACGATTCAGTTTCTCTACGTAGAAAGTTTCGATTGAATTTACATGCACGAAGAATAGCGTCGAAGGAATGGATTGGAAGCAGAAATTATTCTCGAGTGATTTTAAGAGATTCATCAAAAAAATCATTGAACATTATGAAAATAATTGCGAGTAGTCTTACAGACATTCGATTAATGTTTGGCAGGATGTACATGAAAAGTTTCAAGAAAATCTTATTGAGAGCTAGGAACTTAAAAGAAATTTCGATTTTTAAGATGGATTTAATCGACAGTGAGGAAGACTACGAAGGAGAATTGCCGAAATTAAATTTAAACAATTTAACTTATAATGGAAACAAAAATCTCTTTCGTCTCATGAGAGATTGTACTATTAAAAAATTGTCAGTGTACAGCGTCGTTAATACAACAGATGAGATAATTTACTTTAAAAATTTTCTCAAAGACCAAAAGTCATTAGAGGCGCTTGAATTTAACAGCTTCGATCAAGAACGAATGCTTTTTGATGATGAAATTTTATCAACAGTAGATTTTCGATTGAAAAAACTTTCAATTCATAATTTTAAAGTGTTTGATTTAAAAAACTTTAAGTCTTTTCTGTTGAACCACAAGAAAACTTTAGAGGAATTGGTCCTGAAACAAGATTTTAACTCTTCTGATTTAAAACTGATTCATGAAGAAATCTTTGCAACTTTACATGATTTCACTTCTCTCAAATCGTTAAATCTTTTGAATTTTACTTTTCCTCGACAACAATTTCACACCATTACTGCACTCACAATCCAAAATGTACCAAAATTAAACTTTGAAGAGATTTGTGTTAATTTTCCGAATGTTAAAAATTTAAATATTTTTACAGTTAAAGAAATTAACGCTGAATTGACATCAATGAAGTTTCTAGAGAATTTAACAGTTGAAAGCTCCAAAATTTTTACACTAAAAGTAAATCCACTCAAAAAGATTACTTTTTCTGACATGCAGCTTCATGTTTCAATTTTCGAAAATAATTTTTTAACTGAAGTTGTCATTGACAACTGTGAGGAACTCCAACATCTCTTTGATTTTTTGAAATCACCTGAAACAAAGCTGAATTCACTTAAAATTGAAAATTGTCAATTAAAAAAATCTGACATAGACTTTTTCACCTCTTTGAGTGGATTAAAAATAACAAATTTAATTTTAGCAAACTGCAATGAAAATGTTAATGATTTTCAACTTAAAAAGATGAAAAAAAATTAAGCTATTAAAAATTTTAAAAAAATCTCATTAACTGACATAGACTTTTTCACCTCTTTGAGTGGATTAAAAATAACAAATTTAATTTTAGCAAACTGCAATGAAAATGTTAATGATTTTCAACTTAAAAAGATGAAAAAAAATTAAGCTATTAAAAATTTTAAAAAATCTCATATTAATTTTTTAAATTATCAAAATTTTAATTTTCTAAAAAAAATTTCTTCTTCAAAAAAATAAAAAATTGTAAAATGACTTAAAAAATAAAAAATAAACTTAATTTTTTTCAAAATTCACACAAATCAAATCTATTTAGTATTAGGCGAAATTCTGGCAGAAATTTTTTATTATTATGATTTGATGATTTTTGAGGCATGTCGATCATGACCGGCCAGGAGTGCCACTAATGTCCATTTTTCAGAACTATGGCTTCATGGGTATCGTTGAACTCGTCATTGCATCAGGAATCGATTGACATTGATGATTTTTGAGGAATGTCCATCATGGCCCGCCAGGAGTGCCACTAATGTGCATTTTTCAGAACTATGGCTTCATGGGTATCGTTGAACTGGTCATTGGGTCAGGAATCGATTGACATTGATGATTTTTAAGGAATGTCCATCATGGCCCGCCAGGAGTGCCACTAATGTGCATTTTTCAGAACTATGGCTTCATGGGTATCGTTGAACTGGTCATTGGGTCAGGAATCGATTGACATTGATGATTTTTGAGGAATGTCTATCATGGCCGGCCAGGAGTGCCACTAATGTCCATTTTTCCTCTAGTGCCAAGACATTACATTGTGCAATATCAAAACATATACTCAAATGATAGGCCTAGCCAAACCCTACAAACTGGCGAAAACAGATTTTAAATCGGTTGATCCTACGAGGAGCTAGAGCCATTTAAGTCATTTTACTTTCTTACGATCTTAATGAACGCCATATCTCAAGAACGGCTGGTCTGATTTGACTCGGGTTTGTTGCTAAAGATTCCTTTTGTGCTCTAGTTTTGCAAGAATACTTTTTTTTTCGACAAGTCAGCCATTAAGCACTGCCAATGTGCAAAAAATGCCGAAAACACGTGTTTTTAATGTCCATTTAGCAGAACTATGGCTTCATGGGTATCGTTGAACTCGTCATTGGGTCAGAAATCGATTAACATTGATGATTTTTAAGGAATGTCCATCATGGCCCGCCAGGAGTGCCACTAATGTCCATTTTTCAGAACTATGGCTTCATGGGTATCGTTGAACTCGTCATTGCATCAGGAATCGATTGACATTGATGATTTTTGAGGAATGTCCATCATGGCCCGCCAGGAGTGCCACTAATGTGCATTTTTCAGAACTATGGCTTCATGGGTATCGTTGAACTGGTCATTGGGTCAGGAATCGATTGACATTGATGATTTTTGAGGAATGTCTATCATGGCCGGCCAGGAGTGCCACTAATGTCCATTTTTCCTCTAGTGCCAAGACATTACATTGTGCAATATCAAAACATATACTCAAATGATAGGCCTAGCCAAACCCTACAAACTGGCGAAAACAGATTTTAAATCGGTTGATCCTACGAGGAGTTAGAGCCATTTAAGTCATTTTACTTTCTTACGATCTTAATGAACGCCATATCTTTAGAACGGCTGGTCTGATTTGACTCGGGTTTGTTGCTAAAGATTCCTTTTGTGCTCTAGTTTTGCAAGAATACTTTTTTTTCGACAAGTCAGCCATTAAGCACTGCCAATGTCCAAAAAATGCCGAAAACACGTGTTTTTAATGTCCATTTTTCAGAACTATGGCTTCATGGGTATCGTTGAACTCGTCATTGCATCAGGAATCGATTGACATTGATGATTTTTGAGGAATGTCCATCATGGCCCGCCAGGAGTGCCACTAATGTCCATTTTTCAGAACTATGGCTTCATGGGTATCGTTGAACTCGTCATTGCATCAGGAATCGATTGACATTGATGATTTTTGAGGAATGTCCATCATGGCCCGCCAGGAGTGCCACTAATGTGCATTTTTCAGAACTATGGCTTCATGGGTATCGTTGAACTCGTCATTGGGTCAGAAATCGATTAACATTGATGATTTTTAAGGAATGTCCATCATGGCCCGTCAGGAGTGCCACTAATGTCCATTTTTCCCCTAGTGCCAAGACATTACATTGTGCAATATCAAAACATATACTCAAATGATAGGCCTAGCCAAACCCTACAAACTGGCGAAAACAGATTTTAAATCGGTTGATCCTACGAGGAGCTAGAGCCATTTAAGTCATTTTACTTTCTTACGATCTTAATGAACGCCATATCTCAAGAACGGCTGGTCTGATTTGACTCGGGTTTGTTGCTAAAGATTCCTTTTGTGCTCTAGTTTTGCAAGAATACTTTTTTTTCGACAAGTCAGCCATTAAGCACTGCCAATGTCCAAAAAATGCCGAAAACACGTGTTTTTAATGTCCATTTAGCAGAACTATGGCTTCATGGGTATCGTTGAACTCGTCATTGCATCAGAAATCGATTGACATTGATGATTTTTGAGGAATGTCCATCATGGCCCGCCAGGAGTGCCACTAATGTCCATTTTTCAGAACTATGGCTTCATGGGTATCGTTGAACTCGTCATTGCATCAGGAATCGATTGACATTGATGATTTTTGAGGAATGTCCATCATGGCCGGCCAGGAGTGCCACTAATGTCCATTTTTCAGAACTATGGCTTCATGGGTATCGTTGAACTCGTCATTGGGTCAGGAATCGATTGACATTGATGATTTTTGAGGAATGTCTTTCATGTCCGGCCAGGAGTGCCACTAATGTCCATTTTTCCCCTAGTGCCAAGACATTACATTGTGCAATATCAAAACATATACTCAAATGATAGGCCTAGCCAAACCCTACAAACTGGCGAAAACAGATTTTAAATCGGTTGATCCTACGAGGAGCTAGAGCCATTTAAGTCATTTTACTTTCTTACGATCTTAATGAACGCCATATCTCAAGAACGGCTGGTCTGATTTGACTCGGGTTTGTTGCTAAAGATTCCTTTTGTGCTCTAGTTTTGCAAGAATACTTTTTTTTTCGACAAGTCAGCCATTAAGCACTGCCAATGTCCAAAAAATGCCGAAAACACGTGTTTTTAATGTCCATTTTTCAGAACTATGGCTTCATGGGTATCGTTGAACTCGTCATTGCATCAGGAATCGATTGACATTGATGATTTTTGAGGAATGTCCATCATGGCCCGCCAGGAGTGCCACTAATGTGCATTTTTCAGAACTATGGCTTCATGGGTATCGTTGAACTGGTCATTGGGTCAGGAATCGATTGACATTGATGATTTTTGAGGAATGTCTATCATGGCCGGCCAGGAGTGCCACTAATGTCCATTTTTCAGAACTATGGCTTCATGGGTATCGTTGAACTCGTCATTGCATCAGGAATCGATTGACATTGATGATTTTTGAGGAATGTCCATCATGGCCCGCCAGGAGTGCCACTAATGTCCATTTTTCAGAACTATGGCTTCATGGGTATCGTTGAACTCGTCATTGCATCAGGAATCGATTGACATTGATGATTTTTGAGGAATGTCCATCATGGCCCGCCAGGAGTGCCACTAATGTCCATTTTTCAGAACTATGGCTTCATGGGTATCGTTGAACTCGTCATTGCATCAGGAATCGATTGACATTGATGATTTTTGAGGAATGTCCATCATGGCCCGCCAGGAGTGCCACTAATGTCCATTTTTCCTCTAGTGCCAAGACATTACATTGTGCAATATCAAAACATATACTCAAATGATAGGCCTAGCCAAACCCTACAAACTGGCGAAAACAGATTTTAAATCGGTTGATCCTACGAGGAGTTAGAGCCATTTAAGTCATTTTACTTTCTTACGATCTTAATGAACGCCATATCTCAAGAACGGCTGGTCTGATTTGACTCGGGTTTGTTGCTAAAGATTCCTTTTGTGCTCTAGTTTTGCAAGAATACTTTTTTTTTCGACAAGTCAGCCATTAAGCACTGCCAATGTGCAAAAAATGCCGAAAACACGTATTTTTAATGTCCATTTAGCAGAACTATGGCTTCATGGGTATCGTTGAACTGGTCATTGGGTCAGGAATCGATTGACATTGATGATTTTTGAGGAATGTCTATCATGGCCGGCCAGGAGTGCCACTAATGTCCATTTTTCAGAACTATGGCTTCATGGGTATCGTTGAACTGGTCATTGGGTCAGGAATCGATTGACATTGATGATTTTTGAGGAATGTCTATCATGGCCGGCCAGGAGTGCCACTAATGTCCATTTTTCCTCTAGTGCCAAGACATTACATTGTGCAATATCAAAACATATACTCAAATGATAGGCCTAGCCAAACCCTACAAACTGGCGAAAACAGATTTTAAATCGGTTGATCCTACGAGGAGCTAGAGCCATTTAAGTCATTTTACTTTCTTACGATCTTAATGAACGCCATATCTCAAGAACGGCTGGTCTGATTTGACTCGGGTTTGTTGCTAAAGATTCCTTTTGTGCTCTAGTTTTGCAAGAATACTTTTTTTTTCGACAAGTCAGCCATTAAGCACTGCCAATGTGCAAAAAATGCCGAAAACACGTGTTTTTAATGTCCATTTAGCAGAACTATGGCTTCATGGGTATCGTTGAACTCGTCATTGCATCAGGAATCGATTGACATTGATGATTTTTGAGGAATGTCCATCATGGCCCGCCAGGAGTGCCACTAATGTCTATTTTTCAGAACTATGGCTTCATGGGTATCGTTGAACTCGTCATTGCATCAGGAATCGATTGACATTGATGATTTTTGAGGAATGTCTATCATGGCCGGCCAGGAGTGCCACTAATGTCCATTTTTCAGAACTATGGCTTCATGGGTATCGTTGAACTCGTCATTGCATCAGGAATCGATTGACATTGATGATTTTTGAGGAATGTCCATCATGGCCCGCCAGGAGTGCCACTAATGTGCATTTTTCAGAACTATGGCTTCATGGGTATCGTTGAACTCGTCATTGCATCAGGAATCGATTGACATTGATGATTTTTGAGGAATGTCCATCATGGCCCGCCAGGAGTGCCACTAATGTCCATTTTTCAGAACTATGGCTTCATGGGTATCGTTGAACTCGTCATTGCATCAGGAATCGATTGACATTGATGATTTTTGAGGAATGTCCATCATGGCCCGCCAGGAGTGCCACTAATGTCCATTTTTCAGAACTATGGCTTCATGGGTATCGTTGAACTCGTCATTGGGTCAGGAATCGATTGACATTGATGATTTTTGAGGAATGTCTATCATGGCCGGCCAGGAGTGCCACTAATGTCCATTTTTCCTCTAGTGCCAAGACATTACATTGTACAATATCAAAACATATACTCAAATGATAGGCCTAGCCAAACCCTACAAACTGGCGAAAACAGATTTTAAATCGGTTGATCCTACGAGGAGCTAGAGCCATTTAAGTCATTTTACTTTCTTACGATCTTAATGAACGCCATATCTCAAGAACGGCTGGTCTGATTTGACTCGGGTTTGTTGCTAAAGATTCCTTTTGTGCTCTAGTTTTGCAAGAATACTTTTTTTTTCGACAAGTCAGCCATTAAGCACTGCCAATGTGCAAAAAATGCCGAAAACACGTGTTTTTAATGTCCATTTAGCAGAACTATGGCTTCATGGGTATCGTTGAACTCGTCATTGGGTCAGAAATCGATTGACATTGATGATTTTTGAGGAATGTCCATCATGGCCCGCCAGGAGTGCCACTAATGTGCATTTTTCAGAACTATGGCTTCATGGGTATCGTTGAACTGGTCATTGGGTCAGGAATCGATTGACATTGATGATTTTTGAGGAATGTCTATCATGGCCGGCCAGGAGTGCCACTAATGTCCATTTTTCCTCTAGTGCCAAGACATTACATTGTGCAATATCAAAACATATACTCAAATGATAGGCCTAGCCAAACCCTACAAACTGGCGAAAACAGATTTTAAATCGGTTGATCCTACGAGGAGCTAGAGCCATTTAAGTCATTTTACTTTCTTACGATCTTAATGAACGCCATATCTCAAGAACGGCTGGTCTGATTTGACTCGGGTTTGTTGCTAAAGATTCCTTTTGTGCTCTAGTTTTGCAAGAATACTTTTTTTTCGACAAGTCAGCCATTAAGCACTGCCAATGTGCAAAAAATGCCGAAAACACGTGTTTTTAATGTCCATTTAGCAGAACTATGGCTTCATGGGTATCGTTGAACTCGTCATTGGGTCAGGAATCGATTGACATTGATGATTTTTGAGGAATGTCCATCATGGCCCGCCAGGAGTGCCACTAATGTGCATTTTTCAGAACTATGGCTTCATGGGTATCGTTGAACTGGTCATTGGGTCAGGAATCGATTGACATTGATGATTTTTGAGGAATGTCTATCATGGCCGGCCAGGAGTGCCACTAATGTCCATTTTTCCTCTAGTGCCAAGACATTACATTGTGCAATATCAAAACATATACTCAAATGATAGGCCTAGCCAAACCCTACAAACTGGCGAAAACAGATTTTAAATCGGTTGATCCTACGAGGAGCTAGAGCCATTTAAGTCATTTTACTTTCTTACGATCTTAATGAACGCCATATCTCAAGAACGGCTGGTCTGATTTGACTCGGGTTTGTTGCTAAAGATTCCTTTTGTGCTCTAGTTTTGCAAGAATACTTTTTTTTTTCGACAAGTCAGCCATTAAGCACTGCCAATGTGCAAAAAATGCCGAAAACACGTGTTTTTAATGTCCATTTAGCAGAACTATGGCTTCATGGGTATCGTTGAACTCGTCATTGGGTCAGAAATCGATTAACATTGATGATTTTTAAGGAATGTCCATCATGGCCCGCCAGGAGTGCCACTAATGTCCATTTAGCAGAACTATGGCTTCATGGGTATCGTTGAACTCGTCATTGGGTCAGAAATCGATTAACATTGATGATTTTTAAGGAATGTCCATCATGGCCCGCCAGGAGTGCCACTAATGTCCATTTTTCAGAACTATGGCTTCATGGGTATCGTTGAACTCGTCATTGCATCAGGAATCGATTGACATTGATGATTTTTGAGGAATGTCCATCATGGCCCGCCAGGAGTGCCACTAATGTGCATTTTTCAGAACTATGGCTTCATGGGTATCGTTGAACTGGTCATTGGGTCAGGAATCGATTGACATTGATGATTTTTGAGGAATGTCTATCATGGCCGGCCAGGAGTGCCACTAATGTCCATTTTTCCTCTAGTGCCAAGACATTACATTGTGCAATATCAAAACATATACTCAAATGATAGGCCTAGCAAAACCCTACAAACTGGCGAAAACAGATTTTAAATCGGTTGATCCTACGAGGAGCTAGAGCCATTTAAGTCATTTTACTTTCTTACGATCTTAATGAACGCCATATCTCAAGAACGGCTGGTCTGATTTGACTCGGGTTTGTTGCTAAAGATTCCTTTTGTGCTCTAGTTTTGCAAGAATACTTTTTTTTTTCGACAAGTCAGCCATTAAGCACTGCCAATGTGCAAAAAATGCCGAAAACACGTGTTTTTAATGTCCATTTAGCAGAACTATGGCTTCATGGGTATCGTTGAACTCGTCATTGCATCAGGAATCGATTGACATTGATGATTTTTGAGGAATGTCCATCATGGCCCGCCAGGAGTGCCACTAATGTGCATTTTTCAGAACTATGGCTTCATGGGTATCGTTGAACTGGTCATTGGGTCAGGAATCGATTGACATTGATGATTTTTGAGGAATGTCTATCATGGCCGGCCAGGAGTGCCACTAATGTCCATTTTTCCTCTAGTGCCAAGACATTACATTGTGCAATATCAAAACATATACTCAAATGATAGGCCTAGCCAAACCCTACAAACTGGCGAAAACAGATTTTAAATCGGTTGATCCTACGAGGAGCTAGAGCCATTTAAGTCATTTTACTTTCTTACGATCTTAATGAACGCCATATCTCAAGAACGGCTGGTCTGATTTGACTCGGGTTTGTTGCTAAAGATTCCTTTTGTGCTCTAGTTTTGCAAGAATACTTTTTTTTTCGACAAGTCAGCCATTAAGCACTGCCAATGTGCAAAAAATGCCGAAAACACGTGTTTTTAATGTCCATTTAGCAGAACTATGGCTTCATGGGTATCGTTGAACTCGTCATTGGGTCAGAAATCGATTAACATTGATGATTTTTAAGGAATGTCCATCATGGCCCGCCAGGAGTGCCACTAATGTCCATTTTTCAGAACTATGGCTTCATGGGTATCGTTGAACTCGTCATTGCATCAGGAATCGATTGACATTGATGATTTTTGAGGAATGTCCATCATGGCCCGCCAGGAGTGCCACTAATGTGCATTTTTCAGAACTATGGCTTCATGGGTATCGTTGAACTCGTCATTGGGTCAGGAATCGATTGACATTGATGATTTTTGAGGAATGTCCATCATGGCCCGCCAGGAGTGCCACTAATGTCCATTTTTCAGAACTATGGCTTCATGGGTATCGTTGAACTCGTCATTGCATCAGGAATCGATTGACATTGATGATTTTTGAGGAATGTCCATCATGGCCCGCCAGGAGTGCCACTAATGTGCATTTTTCAGAACTATGGCTTCATGGGTATCGTTGAACTGGTCATTGGGTCAGGAATCGATTGACATTGATGATTTTTGAGGAATGTCTATCATGGCCGGCCAGGAGTGCCACTAATGTCCATTTTTCCTCTAGTGCCAAGACATTACATTGTGCAATATCAAAACATATACTCAAATGATAGGCCTAGCCAAACCCTACAAACTGGCGAAAACAGATTTTAAATCGGTTGATCCTACGAGGAGCTAGAGCCATTTAAGTCATTTTACTTTCTTACGATCTTAATGAACGCCATATCTCAAGAACGGCTGGTCTGATTTGACTCGGGTTTGTTGCTAAAGATTCCTTTTGTGCTCTAGTTTTGCAAGAATACTTTTTTTTTCGACAAGTCAGCCATTAAGCACTGCCAATGTGCAAAAAATGCCGAAAACACGTGTTTTTAATGTCCATTTAGCAGAACTATGGCTTCATGGGTATCGTTGAACTCGTCATTGGGTCAGAAATCGATTAACATTGATGATTTTTAAGGAATGTCCATCATGGCCCGCCAGGAGTGCCACTAATGTCCATTTTTCAGAACTATGGCTTCATGGGTATCGTTGAACTCGTCATTGCATCAGGAATCGATTGACATTGATGATTTTTGAGGAATGTCCATCATGGCCCGCCAGGAGTGCCACTAATGTGCATTTTTCAGAACTATGGCTTCATGGGTATCGTTGAACTGGTCATTGGGTCAGGAATCGATTGACATTGATGATTTTTGAGGAATGTCTATCATGGCCGGCCAGGAGTGCCACTAATGTCCATTTTTCCTCTAGTGCCAAGACATTACATTGTGCAATAATTGCCGTAAAGGTATTTTAAAATGCCCTATTAACCAACGCTGATGGTAGAGGGTGGTTGGCCCGACGTCAGTTCTCTCTAACGATTATCTAATTGTATTTATTCCGAGAAGGGGTTTGTTCGTAACCTGTGGCTTGTATCGACTGTAGATACTTGCCTAAGTAGCCCGCTAGACCCTGCTTTTCCGAGGAATCGGGGGTCAATCATGTGTGGTTGCGTTGGACGTCTCTCCTACTTCGGTAGTGGCCACCTAATCGTCATCTAATCTAATCTAATCTAGTGCCAAGACATTACATTGTGCAATATCAAAACATATACTCAAATGATAGGCCTAGCCAAACCCTACAAACTGGCGAAAACAGATTTTAAATCGGTTGATCCTACGAGGAGCTAGAGCCATTTAAGTCATTTTACTTTCTTACGATCTTAATGAACGCCATATCTCAAGAACGGCTGGTCTGATTTGACTCGGGTTTGTTGCTAAAGATTCCTTTTGTGCTCTAGTTTTGCAAGAATACTTTTTTTTCGACAAGTCAGCCATTAAGCACTGCCAATGTCCAAAAAATGCCGAAAACACGTGTTTTTAATGTCCATTTTTCAGAACTATGGCTTCATGGGTATCGTTGAACTTGTCATTGCATCAGGAATAGATTGGCATTGATGATTTTTGAGGCTTGTCCATCATGGACGGCCAGGAGTGCCACTAATGTCCATTTTTCAGAACTATGGCTTCATGGGTATCGTTGAACTCGTCATTGCATCAGGAATCGATTGACATTGATGATTTTTGAGGAATGTCCATCATGGCCCGCCAGCAGTGCTTCTAATGTCCATTTTTCAGAACTATGGCTTCATGGGTATCGTTGAACTCGTCATTGCATCAGGAATCGATTGACATTGATGATTTTTGAGGAATGTCCATCATGGCCCGCCAGGAGTGCCACTAATGTCCATTTTTCAGAACTATGGCTTCATGGGTATCGTTGAACTCGTCATTGCATCAGGAATCGATTGACATTGATGATTTTTGAGAAATGTCCATCATGGCCCGCCAGGAGTGCCACTAATGTCCATTTTTCAGAACTATGGCTTCATGGGTATCGTTGAACTCGTCATTGGGTCAGGAATCGATTGACATTGATGATTTTTGAGGAATGTCTATCATGGCCGGCCAGGAGTGCCACTAATGTCCATTTTTCCTCTAGTGCCAAGACATTACATTGTGCAATATCAAAACATATACTCAAATGATAGGCCTAGCCAAACCCTACAAACTGGCGAAAACAGATTTTAAATCGGTTGATCCTACGAGGAGTTAGAGCCATTTAAGTCATTTTACTTTCTTACGATCTTAATGAACGCCATATCTCAAGAACGGCTGGTCTGATTTGACTCGGGTTTGTTGCTAAAGATTCCTTTTGTGCTCTAGTTTTGCAAGAATACTTTTTTTTCGACAAGTCAGCCATTAAGCACTGCCAATGTCCAAAAAATGCCGAAAACACGTGTTTTTAATGTCTATTTTTCAGAACTATGGCTTCATGGGTATCGTTGAACTTGTCATTGCATCAGGAATAGATTGGCATTGATGATTTTTGAGGCTTGTCCATCATGGACGGCCAGGAGTGCCACTAATGTCCATTTTTCAGAACTATGGCTTCATGTATGTCGTTGAACTCGTCATTAGATCAGGAATCGATTGACATAGATGATTTTTGAGGAATGTTCATCATGGTTGACCAGAACATTTTATTTACTTTAGATTGAATTTTTTTTTTTTTTAATTTATTAAATAACAACGAATATTTTTGGTCTGCGCACAAAATGTGAGCTACAAGAAAAAAAATAAAAAGTGGAGCTCTAACGGAAAAGGCGAATGCCTTTTGCAAGTGAACAGTGCAACTGAGAACACTGCGTACCGGGCACCCACTTGTTTTTAGTTAAAATCAAGTAAAATGCGCTGAAACACCCACATGTTTGTTGTGAAGTTTTTCAATGTGTTTAAATTTCTTTATGATCACTTAAATAATTCTGAATAATAGAAATTATGAAATATTTTATAATTTTGGCATCAATCTTTATAGCAGTGTCAACAGAAAAACCACAGAACCCCAATGTTTTATTCATTTTGGGTAAATATTGTGAATTTTAAACTCATTTACAATTTCATCCTCTTTACTTTTTAGCCGATGATGCTGGTTTTGAAAGTGGATGTTATCTCAATAAAATAATTCAAACTCCCAATCTTGATTCTCTCGCTAGACGATCTCTTCTCTTTAATAGAGCTTTTACATCTGTCAGTTCCTGCTCGCCAAGTCGCGCTGCAATTCTAACAGGTCAACCTTCTCACCAATCTGGCATGTATGGATTACATCATGCTGAAAATCATTTCAATGCTTTTGACGGAATTAAATCAGTTCCAAATATTTTACGAGAACAAAAACACGTGAGAACTGGATTGATTGGCAAAAAAGTGAGTGCGAAAAATTATGAAGGCATTGATTTTAACTTTTTTATGTCAGCATGTCGGACCATCAGAAGTTTTCAAGTTTGATTACGAAGCGACTGAAGAGAATCACTCGATCAATCAAGTTGGAAGGAACATCACAAAAATAAAGCTCTTAGTTAGAGATTTTCTTAAGGAATCAAATGATTCGCAATTTTTTTTAATGGTCGCATTGCATGATCCTCATCGTTGCGGGCATATCACACCTCAGTTCGGACCTTTTTGTAAGAATCAGATAGAAAATTAAATTTCTATTAAATTTAAATATTTAAGGCGAGCTTTTTGGAAATGGCGAAGAAGGAATGGGGACAATTCCCGATTGGCAGCCAATTTATTATCAATGGGATCAAATTCCACTGCCATACAACATGCCAGATACAGAACCTGCTCGAAGAGATGTTGCTGCTCAATATACAACAATTTCAAGATTAGATCAAGGCATTGGCTTGATTTTAAAAGAATTAGAAGATGCTGGCAGAAGTAAAGATACTTTGATTGTTTATACGTCTGATAATGGACCACCATTTCCATCAGGTAAGTACATCAATATTAATATTAAATAGTTTTAAAGAGTTTGAATTTTAAAACAGGCAGGACTAATTTATATGAGCCAGGATTCAATATCCCACTTATGATTTCTTCACCTGATCGAAAAAGATGGCATCAAATCAGCTTTGCGATGACTTCACATTTAGACCTAATGCCTACTTTTCTCGATTGGTTTGGAATCCAGCCTGAATTGAACACCAATGAAGTTCAAAGTTTCACAGGTATTTTACTAAATAAAATAATAAATTGATAAAAATTAATTAAATTCTAGGTAAAAGTCTTCTCCCAATCCTCGATAAAGAGCCACCATCAGATTCTACTCCTGTTTATGGATCTCACACTTTTCATGAAGTCACAATGTCATATCCAATGCGATCAATTCGAACAAATCGATATAAACTCATACACAATATCAATTATAACTCACCTTTTCCTATCGATCAAGACTTTTATGTGTCATGGACGTTCCAAGATATTTTAAATCGAACAATTAGCAAAGTTCAATTACCATGGTACAAGACTTTAAAATCTTACTACTATCGACCCGAATTTGAACTTTACGATTTGAAAGCTGATCCTATGGAGTTGGTAAATGTTGCTGAAAGAAAAGATTTCGCTAAAATTCGAAAAGAATTGGAGGAAAAATTAAGCGATTTCCAGATTGAAACGAAAGATCCTTGGAGATGTGCACCAAATGGAGTACTCGAGGGTGATAAATGCTTGACACTTGGACATGATGAGATTTAATCAACTTTCGTGAATATTAAACAGAAAAGTTGAAATTTAAACATATTTTTTTTATTCTACGCACTAAACTTACAACGAATATTGTTTGCACGTTCACGCATCAAACTCATAATGTCTTGGCTTAACTCTTCAATTGTGGTGTAGCGAACTTTTTGAAAATTGAAAATGTCACATAGAAATTCCATAATTTGCATCTTAAAATAATGACAAACTTCTTTCAACTCTTCATTGTTACCGAAAAAACCCCAACACATTAAGGGCGAAATTTGTTCGCTAATATGGTAAAAACACGCCATGAACCCATCGGAAAATTTTAACATTCTTTTCTTAGCTTTAATTATACTCCAAACAGCAGTAGTTAAGGCAGTTTCTTTAAATCCATTCGAGAGAAACCGATTGTTTACTACAGCAATTACAGAGCCAGGCGGACATTCGAGGTCTTTGAATGCATCTAAAATTATGAAATCTAAAACAATATCGTAAAAAGTCATGGCTTTAACACCGCGCTCAGCAAGCTCCAGTTCGGTGGTTTGCCATGCCAAAGGCTCCTGAATAAATGAAAGCATCCGCTCGTAGTTAATTATAAAGTCTTTTGGATCTTTATCACCTAAAATGTCTTAAATTAATTAAATTTTTTTAACTTAATAAAACTCACCTAAACACAACAAGTCCGTGAGTATTTGTCTACCTGTATCTGCCACCCACTTCAATGCGTTCACGTCCCTAAACATATGATGGAATGCGAGTCGGATACAATGTAACTTTGCCAAATACTCGCTATCGCTTGCTAAATGAACGAGTTCAGTTCGAATGGTGCGACACGGAATTGGATTTTGTTCCATGCCGAGAAGTGTCTTGAGGTACAATGGATGTTCAACATCTTCATTATCCGGCTCAAAGTCTTCAAACTCTCGAAGATCGGCAATTTTGTCTAAAGCACTCGCAAACGATTCACCGGAATCAAAATCAGGATCTTGCAGTTGTTCCTCTTCTGTTTGAGTCCTAAATAGACAACTTCGTTCATCGAGAAACAGCAGCTCGGATTGTTCCTGCAGTCCATAAGCAATTTCAAGTAAATTTTGAATTTCCCTAAAAAATTCTGCATCTTCTGGCTGTGAGTTTTGATTATTTCCAAGTGAGTGAGCTGCCAAAGCATCTTCCCAAATATTAATAACATCGTCCAATTTTTCCATGCCCATAACACCTTAATTAAAAATAAATATATTAAATTTATTCAAATCGTTAAGGAATTAAAAATTTTACCAAGTTGTTGCGGGGTTAATGGAACTGAAGTTGGACCAGACACGGCTCTGGTTGATCCACTCGCATACGAAATTATGTCAGTATTTGAATAAACCTGGAATTTTAACACTAAAACTTTTGGTATTTAATTTAACGAAGATGCTTACGGAGCCACCAGGAGATACAGAACGAGCGCTTACTCGAGAACCGACTGTGGACATTGCGTCTTAAAAATAAAATAGTTAGAATACAATTAAATAGATATTTTAGAGTTTTTAACTAACCATTCGGACTTCGGATTGAATTCCTAGTCCTTCTTCCGCCAAAATTTCTCTGTCGAACATTTTTAGTAGGTCTAACTTTTCTGCGACTTAGATACGATGCCAAAATGCCCAAAATTGCAACTCCTGTAGTTACAGATATGACAACTAACTAGGAAGTAACATTCATTAGTATTTGCAGTTTAAAAAGCTTTTGCTAACCTTTTGTGTTGTTGTTATATTTGATGAAAATATTTTCAAACTCATAATTTATGAGTTAATACGTAAAAACAAGTTTTTTTTGTAAACTTCAAAATTTAATTTCTCTTAAAAGTTTAAGAACTTTATTAATTTATATCGTGGCTGCTGGCTTCATTTCGTTATGTAATTATCCACTTTATTATGTTTTACTTTATTTTTATGTTTTAGTTAAGAGCGAAAGTTATGAAAAGTTAGTTGCCCCTCTATGTTTTATGAGAACACAACAATTTATTAATTTTTATTAAAAGTTAAATATTTAATTGATATAAAAAAGTGTTTTAGAATTTATAAAATGCTTAAAAAACTTTGAGTTTTTAATATTAAATTTTGTTAAACATTAAAAACTTTTATACCGTTTTCATGCGGCAATATTTTACATAGTTTTAAAAAATAAATCCACCAACACACATAAAAGTTTGTTTATGTCTAGAATTTACAAAAATCGAAATCATGAAATTTATTAACGCGATTTTAATCCTCTCTTTTTTGGTTTTCGGAGAATGTCACGAGCTAAAAGGATTTACGATAAAACAATTTCAATTTTTATATCAAATTTTCACTGGAGATTTTGCTGATATTAAAAAGAAAGAAAAATTAGATAGATCAGTAGTTAAAAATGAGACATCTAACTATTATGGTAAGTTTTTACTATAAAAAAAGATTTAATTTAAACTTTTAATACTTTTTAGACTACCTGACCTACATTAATGCGTCAAAATGTTTTTCTCATGAAATCTATGAGGCTGAGCGCGGAGATAAACGTGTCAAATGCACTAGAACTAAAGAGAATGGTACACTCATTCTAATGAATAGTTTAACTGAAGTCATGACACTGCTTGCTCCAAATAAGAAAGAGCAAAATTCTGGTAACTGCATTGTTATTCTGTTTTTCACCAAATTCTGTCCTGGATGTCAGGCATTGATACCTCACTATAATTCACTTGCGCGAAACTTTCCCGATATAAAAGTTGCAGCTTTAGATGCTTTCGAACATCCAGGATTAAATACGGATTTTGGTATTATTGGCTTACCAACAATTATTCTCTTTCACAATGGAAGAATTGTGCAGAAATTTAATATTTCACAACCTGCAACAGTTACGAATTTCGTTAATTTTATAAAGAATCATACAAATCTTAAAGTCCCGAACATGAGCAATGTTGTAGTTACAACGGATGATTTTAGTAGTACTAGTGCTCTGCGAAATTCAATGCAAGAGGAACATTTTGATATTTATTTATGGCTTTCTTGGATTTTTATAATCATGTGTTCTATTTATTATTTTATTAGGTCGAAAACTTTCAAACAAATCGTTGAAATGATAAATCGAACATGGAGAGAATCAAATGAGCTTAATTAATAAAAATTCAATTTAAACTTTTTAGTTTAATTTTTTTGATCATTGTTTTACATTTTATTTAAATTTATTTAAAGATTTTCAATCAGATGTACATGAAAAAGTGAAATTTCATAGACGAAATTAGAAAATCTAAACTTAAAATCATTATAAAAATTGTTTGAACAAGATATTTGAAAATTACCATAAACTATGCAATTTCTGCATAAAAGATCTTGTATTTAAAAAAATGTATTCAATATTACTTAATTGATGTTCTCAAAAATAAAATCACATAAAAAAAGCTAAAAATTGATTTTTAAATTTTTTACTCCTCTGCACGTGTCGTGCAGCTGAAATTCCTGTGCATGTTCAAGTTTAGAGTCATGGCGACATGAAATAAACAACTCTACACCATTTATATTACCTTGAACCTTGGTCAAGGATCGACTCATCTCAAATTCCATCAAAAGAATTTAAAAAATTAATTAATTTTTATTAATTAATCAATGATTAGAAATTATCCAGATTTTAATGAATTTTCAAACAATTTTCGCAAAGTTTCCAACCCTGTGTTCGTGCTAGAAAAAAGAAGCTAAATCGAAACATAATTTGAATTGTAAAATACTTTTTTGAAGTACTAAGACGTGTCATATTATTGGTGAAAAATATCAAGGACGGGTAATCGATTACTAAAATAAAAGTCAAAATAAAACTTTTGAATGCAATTTTTTTGTTGAAAGTAAAAAAAGTTAAACCATCAGAAACGAGTTGAGCTTTGGAGAGGAAACCAGAACATAATTTAGACTAAAAGTTTAAAAATCCTTTTAAAGTTAAAATGAAAAGTCTTTTGGCAAGGATTAGTGCGGAACAGCAAAGGTCAACGGGATTGAGCTCGAAAGGTGCATCTCGTTCAACTTCAATTGCATCATCAATTGATGTCGATGATGAAGAGCAGCAAAGTTTATCGGATGAAAGCCAGAAAACTTTAAAGTAAGAAAATAATTTTAGGGTAAAGAAATTCGGTTAGTTTTAACCTCTTTGTTGGTGTTTTCTAAACTGACTGAAACATCAATAAATAAAACGTTTCTTAAAAGTCAAAATGTCTCAGGGTTAATGGAATAAATATGAGCATTTCCATAACTTCTACTAAGACACGGAAAATGAGCATGCAACGCACGAAAATCAGAATTTACTTATAAATTTGCCAACAATCCAATGGAGAATAACTTTGATTTTTTTTTAAAACCCATTGATAAATTTATTTATTTTAAAAATCGTTAATTTATCATCCCTTGTATGACTTTGTTAAAATCCCACCTTTGCGTGCTTCTTGTCTATTTTAAGTCTTTTTACGTACTTTCCTTCATTTGCTTTTATAATTTTACTTTCATGACATTGAACATAAAAAAATGCGATTCTACTTTCCTGCAAAGTTTTCGATTAGTTCTCGGCGAGATTAAGCTTGAACCGAAACCAATTTGAGTGTCGATAAAAATCTTTCATTTGAGAACAAATTTCAAAGTAAAAATTTTCTGTATGACAGCGACAAGTTGGAAAGAAGTTTACTCCAAGTTGAGAACAACCGGAATGATAACAGGAAATGTTCGTGGGAGTGATGAAACTTCAATAAATTCCGACACTGGAACTTCAAGCACTCCAAACTTCTCCAGTCACCATCGACCGAGTTTAGATCAAGAATGGCAGATGAATTACATCATTAATAGGAGAGATGGATTGTAGTGAAAATTTATTAAACCTTAAAAGCTTTGAAGCATAACTTAATATGCAAAAAAATCTTTACTTTCAGACCAAAAGTCAAACGTGAAAAGGATAAAAAAGACAAAGAAAAGGACAGCAAGCCATCATGGAATACAAAACCGGCAGCCAAGAAACCCGCATCTCGAATCGATACCAACATGGTGAAATTGAAGCTCCTCGATGCAACTCGAAAAGCGGTTTTAGACAAGTCAAAAAAACCATTGACTTCTTCCTCAACTCAAACGGACACGATCAAGACCAAATTATGCAAAGATCAATCCATTGATTCCCAGATGGATTTAGTTAATCCAGTTGATAAGGAAACTGAGACGGATATTGATTTTGTGGCATTAAAATCGAGGGATGGAGTTGGTAAGAATTTAAAAAGAAAATTTTAAACACTATGAAAACCTTTTTGAAGACCTACTTGGTATTTGTGATGTGATTATTTATAACTTTCCAGTGATTGTTTCCGCAAGCGTCAGCATTAATACTGACGAAATTCCAACAAATTCTATTTCAACTCAAACGGTAATGCCGCGTTCTAATGTTGCTTTCGGTCAACTTACAACTAACAAGCACAAAATTCGATATTTAGACGATGAAGAAGATGAAATTGATTCAAAAGTCGAACTCAAAAATATTGAAGATCGATTTAAATCAAGATCAAAGTTATCGCGACAAAAATCAAAAAATATTGATATTGTCATTGAAGATGAGTCAGATGTGATTGCAATTGAAACTTTTGAAACGATTTTGGTGGGAGATAAAGGTGAAACGACGGATTCAGAGTTTGAGGACAGCATCCAGGAGGAAATAATTATACCAATGAGTAAAAATGTTAAAACTCCAGGTTCAACTGTAAACTCATGGAATGGTCTTAATTATCCTTTAGCGGAAAAAATTGAGCTTTCAAAAAATTATTTTAGCGAAGGTCCAACACCGTGGTCAAACTTTCAAGGTACTAAAAGCATTTTGACTATATTTTTTCATAAAAAAATTTAAATTTTAGATTTAGTACTTGGCCAGCGTTTTCTAAACACTCGTTTGACTCCAAGTCCATCGCAAAGTTATCGGCTTGATACAAAACAAGTCACGTGGAGTGAATCTCAGAAAAAAATCATGAATGATTTGATGAACGAAGCAAATTGTTTGTTAGAAATGTTTGACCAAGTTGCGATGCTGCTAGGCCCGGACATTAAACTTCATAATGTTTCAGGTAAACATGATTAATAATTTAAACATATAAAAATTATAAAATATTTAATTTTTCAGATTCAGATCAATTAGAAATGAATCCCAATCCTTACAACGACGAAATGTTAAAATCTTGTGAAGCTTTAGAAAAATCTTTGAAGAGACTTAAAGATTTTGATGTTGAAAAAATTTAAATGCTTGAATTTCAAACTAAAATTTTAAAAATATTAATTCAAATTAATAAAAATTTTGGCTGCATTAAAAAGTCCAAATTTTCAATTAAAAGTCATCCTTGACGGCTTTGATCGACGTAACTCAAAAAATATCAATGTTTCCCTAAAATTCTGCAAGAAAAATAAAAATACAATTCCTTTTTCTTTTCTTCTCTGTTTCTTCTTCAGATTTTTTTATTAGTTTTTTAAATTTAGTTTATTTAACTTACAATTACTAACTAGCTATACACAATTGGTTTTTATATTATGTTTTACTTATCAAACTAATCTTTCATTTCAAAAAGTCTGCATGTATTAAGATATAAAATCCAGAGCCCAGTAATGGCCAATGCCAAATAGTATTTTTTTAATACTAATAAGGATTTTTTATGTAAAAATGTTTAATTTAAAAGCAACCGCATTTTACAAATCGGATCGTCTAAATAATTTAAAAAACCAGTTTGAATCCTTTGTCAATTTTTGGGCTCTGGAAATCAACTTAAACTTTTTAATTCCAACAGTTCTACTTTTGTAGCTTTTATACGAGTCGCAATAATTTTTTTTGCAAGCATGTTTGAAATTTTTCTTCATTTGTTAACTTTTTAAAAAACAAATGTTTTTCGGGACAAACTTCCAACAGAGATAAGCAGTTTAAATTTATCTCAACTGATTTAAAACAATAACTCAGAAATTTTACTTTGCTGCAAAGCATTATCGAACCTTTTTTGCTTTTCTCAGCACAAGTTCAATAGAAGCAATTTTTCTTCGTACCTCGGTTTTAGTTTTTATCGAATTAAGTTTACAAGCTTTTTTCATCATTGATTGTTTAATATCAATTTTAGTAAGTTTCTCTTCACATGACAATTTCCTATGAAGTTCAACTTTTTGCTGTTGATCTCGATTTTGAAATTACTTTAAATTCATTAATTTTTTAATAAAAAAACTTTCGAGTTTGCTCTCATTAGCCACGACTCGTTTCAAAAAATTTCGTATTCTATTATTTTATGCTCCAGCTCATAATCGACATTATAAAAAATAAAACTGACTTGTCGATGTCGAAAAATTCCTCGCGTTATAAATTTCATATATCCTACACTAAACCTAGTATTTTTACATATTTTTTAGCAGTGAAGGACTAAAGTTACGAGTAAAATGATAAACGGTTTTTTATAATACTCACTTGCGAGTAATTATAATATTTTTAACCACATTTTTATGTACACAAAAACAAATAGAGAAGAAAAGAAGAAATTTTACATTTTCCCTTTGGGTATTTATCTTAACTATGATCTTTTCTTTATACACAAAAAATTTAGCATTCTGCAAAGCTTTTTTTAAAGAAAAGATTTTAAAAAAATTTGGGATTTTTATTATTGTGTTGAGAAATTTAAGCAAAAGGATTTCAAATGATCCTTTTAAAAAATCTTTCATGAATATACTTTAAAAATATTTTCTATTTCAATTTTCTATTCATGCAAATCATAATCCCTCTAAAACTTATTGATGGTAGAAAAAACAAATGTATTAGAAAGTAGTTTTTTAGAACCTGTGCTGTTAAATTTTCCTCAATCTGTTTTTATATTGAAATTTATTTTATTTTATATTTACAGCTTCTATTTTTAAGATGGATATTTTAAAAAATTACTAAAAAACTACTTAAATTTTTCTACCGGTTTTCTCAAACAAAAAAAAACAAAAATTCCTTCAGCTAAATTACTCGCAACAAATTTTTAATTCACAATATTTTTTTAACGATATCCTTAACCTAATTCTCAAAGAAGTCTTATATGAGAACTAAATAATTAAAAGAAGTTTACCCAATAATTTAAAAAAGAAATATTTGATACTTGGTTTAAAAAAATGGAAAGATAGATGCTCATTGTATTTAATCTTAAATCATTTTTAATATTCTTTCCTGAATAATTAGAAAATATCCTAAATTATCTTTTGACTTTCCAAAATTTAGCCGACACAAAATCGACCGTATAACTTTTGTTTTTTAGTGTCATAAGGAATACCAAAGTTTTTTTCACTAGTTACTTCCAGCTGTATCTTCTTCATCATCGTCCTCGTCTTCTGCGAGTTTAGTAAAAAATTGACGTGTACTACAAACAGCGACTCCTAAGAAAAATTAACAAGTTAGAATTAAATTTGAAATAAATTTATTGATTAAATTTACCTTTTCCCTCAGTTTGATCATCTGAATTTTTCCAACTCTCAAAGGCGTCGGCTGATAAAACATCATTGTCGTATAGTAAGTCAAAAATCGAATTGAGAAAACCTGAAAAAAGTTTATTAATAAAATAATTTCTCACAAAAATATTCAGCAATTTACCTGGTGGATATTCTCTAACAAAGGCAAAATTTTGAAGCGCATAAATACACTGTAGCTCACGTTCTATATCATTATCGATATATCGCTGCAAGAGCATCGAAAGAGGTTCCAATTTTACATTGTTTAATTTATACGTTGTCTGAGACGAGCCCGACTGAGGAAATTCATCACAGCAGCATTCCATTACAACAATTGTAAGTTGCCGAATAAAACTAGGATCCTTTGAACATTCAGTAGACTAAAAAATAATATTTAATTAATAAGGTTCGAGGTAGGTTGTAAAAAAACTTACGCTAATATATTCCATAACACTTTCGCTGGTGCACTTGTCTGACAGCATTTTTTTTATGTGTAATATCACATCTGCAATGCCACGTGTTCCACGTCGCACCATGTTTGTGAATTTCTAGATATTAAAAAAATAATAGAAAAATATTTATTTTAATTCTGTATTAAACTTACATTAACTTCGAGCCACTGCCCGAAATTTCCGTCTTTAGTAAATTGTCCTAAATCACAGTCAGAATCGGCAACAATGTGCTGAAGAGAACTTGCACCATGTCGTTTTTCTACTGCTGTGAAAATATAACGAAGTACATTTTCTCTATCGCACTCATCTGCTTGGCAGATTTGGTACACTTCTTGGAAGGCCAGTACGTTAGCAATTAAAAGTTCACCTGTAAAAAAGTTATTAATTAATTTTGTTCTAACAAAAACTAGTTCATTTTTAACTTACTCAAAAATTGAGCAATATATTCATAGATACGTGGTACATCACACTGGAAGTCAGGTGCAAGCATCATAACTTTATGAAGAGCTTGCTTGTTGTCTTCCCGAATAATCATTTTTTGCTTCAACATCTCGACGAACAAAAGCATTAAATTCTCACGATCATTATCTTTCCGATCGAGGAATTTGTTGTAGATTTCTATGAGCACGTCTTTATTGATTGAAACCTTATGGGCTTTCTCAATAGCACCCTCAAGAGTTAATTTATCTTCCCTATATGCGTCAACGACAGACACAAGTTCTTTTACCATTTTATCAACTTCCTCTTCAGTCAAAACCGCAGACGATGGAGGTTTCTTAACTGCTGGTGGACCACTAAAACTCATGGAAGACAGCGGTGGAAGTTGGTTTCTTGGTGGTGCTTGAAGACTTCTCGAAGGTCCACCGTTTCCACCTCTCGATCCGGAATTATCACGCGACCGAATTTGAGATGTATTTCGGCTCGCCTGATTACTACTTCCACGACCACTATAACGATCTCCCCCATTTCCATAAAATCTCGATCCACGATCTCCTCTCTCCATTGATGAGTTCTTTGATCCACCACCTCCACCATATCTTTGTTGATCACCATCTCCTTCGACAGCGAGTCCAGCAAACTTGTTGGTTTGCATCATGAAATTTTGGAACTGAGATGCATTGCCCAGTTTGGCTGAACTGTCGCTCATAGATGGAAGTGAAATTTTGGCAAGTTGAATTGGTTGAGCACGAGACTTTGTGTTCTGTTGTACTGACCACCCGTCACTATCCTGTTGAGGCTGTTGTCGCTTATTAAAATCTATAAAGATTAAAAATTTATTAAATGATGTTTTAAAAATCAAATAAAAATCTCTTTTTACTCTCTCGTCCTCCTCTGTGTCGATCGTCCTTTGCATTTTGTCTCGTCTGGTAATTGATCATTTGCTGTTCTTGATCTGCTTCCCACTGCATTTGATCCATGGTTTTTGGCGTGAGATCCTGACGACGTGCTTTCCAATTGTTATTGCGTAAATCCTCCAGATTTTGTATTTCGAATTTGATACGTGATGATCTGATGGTTTTATGACTTAATGCTGTCATATCGCTTAAAATGTGGAAATATTTATTGAGAGATGGACGACCGTCAGCGGCTTCCATTTTGCTTCCAATTGTCGTTAGAAGTTTGCAAACACGTTCAACCTACAAAAGAATGTGAGTTATAATTGAATTCTTTAAAATTTGAGTTTATGCAAACCTTCTCCTCAGTTGGCTCACTCAAAAGCATTTCAATGCACGTTCTCATAATCTTTGAAGTCAACATGTCAATCTTATATAGTTCTCCGATGAATTTGACTGTTCCATTAGCACGTTGACGAAGTTTGTAATGTTCTTCTTCAAGTGCAGCTTTGAGCTCTTCACGTTTTTCAGCATCAGGATCATTTTCATTTTCTCTAAGCCTATAGTAAATAAAATCATAAATTTCATTCATTTGAATGTAAATTTTTATATCTTACTTCTCTTCAATATCCCTAAACACAACAGTATCTTCTTTATTTCTCTCGAATTCCTTCTGACACTGCGTAATCAGTCGTACTTTAAGAGTGTTTTTCTTCGTTTGCTTATCTTGTGGATGATCTTGAGGAGCATTCGGCACTGATTGAATGTTTGAAATTTCCTTGCATAGAGTTGCATATGTTGGAGCAAATTTTGGCTCAGCAATAGCTTTTTCGAAAAGCAAACTTATAACCTAAGAAAATAAAAATTAGCATGATGTTTAATCTATCACTTTTAAATTAACTTACTCCATCTAGACGCTCAGTTGTATCAATTTTGAAGGTCCTGCATTGCTCAACGAGGACATCGAAGTTTTCGGCAGTGAGTTTATTAAGCATTGAACGGAACTTGCTGAGCACATCAGCTGTCTGCCGTTCCTCTTCGCTAAGTTCGGGTTTAGCTTGCAAATGAGATGGCTTCCATGCATTTTCAGCCTCATTAAGTTTTACATTATCCTGCAAACTCAAATGTAACTTAATTATTTGACGGTCTGAACCACTTTGGGATCCACCACGACCAGGCACCTTTAAGAAAAGAAAAAAAAAAGTTAAATTATTGATTTGAAATAAAAGTCGTAAACAAACCTGTTGCTTCATTCCTTGTTGGCTTGGTCTCTTATTTGGGTACGGACTTCTTCCACTAATTTGATTCATAAACTTTGGTGCCACGGAGTTAATTGCATCAAATGGCTGACGCATTCCCATCGGCGGCATTGTTTGGTTTAGAGTGTTTGTAAGACATTCTTTGTTATTTTTCATTAATGTGTTTGCAACACCTTCTGGAAGTTTAAGATGTGGAACAGGAATTATATCTTTAAGCTTTAGAAGTTGGTCACGAGTATAATATTTCTTTCCAGCTGTATTCGCGGGACTCCATTGATCATCATCATAATCTATAGCGTTTTCAGCTACTGGCTGCTTAACCTCATCCTCCGCTGAATTGTTGTTTGTGTCTTGGGGTACTTCAATTACAGCTACACGATCAACTTCATCACTTACAGGTTGCTATAGAAATAAACAATTTTTAACCAATCATATTTTAATTAAAATATAACAAATTTTACCTCTTCAAGGTTTTCCTTTTCATTTTGATTCTCATCAGCTGACATCTGCTTTTTATAACTATTATTATTTGTATCGTTTGAGTCTGTTCTTACTGGAGCTGGTATAGGTTGTTGAGGTGATTGCTGCAACGGTTGTTCAATAACTGGAGGTGGCGTAGATGAGGGAAAAGGTTCAGTCAAAATTTCCGGCATCTCACTTCTATTATTATTCTCACAATCTTGATTAACAATATCAACAGTTTCGACGGTCGATTCAATTCGTTTAGGAGGATCAGCCAGTTGTGGAATTGCTTCTGGAGGTTTAGTTTTTTTAATTTTCACAGTATGTTTTGGTGTAATGTCCACTGAAGGTCCATCACTCATCGCACTCACTACGGGAGTTAACGGTTCTGAATTTTCCTTTTCCGTTTCCTCTTTGTGATCCACCTTTTCCTTATCATTACTAATTGTCGATGAATCATCTTCAAATATGCTCTTTCCAGTTGCAGGATTGATGATTGTCAGAGCCTTACTGCCAGTTTTCTTTGCAGTCTTTTGTGGCGGTGGAACAGCGGGTTGTTGTTGCATTACCGGCATTACACTTGGATCGTAAACATACGATGGATATTCATTAGACGTTGGCATGCTAGGCGGTCCACTCGACGATGTAGTGGGCTGCTGACGTTGTCCACCATTTGAGGTTGGCCCTGCCATTTGTTGATAGCTTTGTGCTGGCGGATAATATGTAAATTGCTGCAACTGCTGAGCAAAGACTTGAGTTGGATAGGGCTGGGCAGAAATTGGCACTGCTTGCCGAATATGATTTGGAATGACGAAGTTATACGGAGGAAGTGGCTGTGAATAAATATATTGCTGTGGTTGCGGCTGTTGAGGTCTGCGAACATTGGCCGTTGCCGTTCTCGGATATGATGGAGCTCTCTGCGGCTGAGGAGCACCCCCTTGAGCAACCGCATATTGAGTCTGTTGCCCTTGTGACGGTTGCTGCTGAGTTGGAGGCGTTGGAGGAGCTGTTGGCGGTGCCATTGGTGTAAGTCTAGGTTGCGATGATGGCGCAGTGTTTTGTATTGACTGGGTGGGATTCGTTGATTGCTGCTGCGGCTGTTGTTGTGGACCTTGAGCCTGGTAAGGATTTTGCGGATGTGTTTGATACGCTCCGTCTAAAAATTTTAAGAATAAAAATTCCATTAAAACTTGTTAAATTTCTACCTGCTAATTAAACTTATAGTTTTAAATTATAACAAAACATTAATATTTATAAATCCTTACTATCGTATAAATCATAAACTTAAATTAAACTCTAAAATTATAACAAAAAAGTAGAACTAATAAAAGAAAATTTTACTCGACACCTACAAGAATAAGAAAAAAAGTTAATCTGAATTGGTTTTAGAACCAAAAATTTAAATTATTCCCGTTTATTCTTGGAGATGTCGTACTTATAAAATAACGTTTTCTAAAAAGAGTTCCTGTTTCCTTACTCGACATATGTCTTATGAAGTTAGGAGCAATACTTGTTCCAGCGGTCGTTTGAAATGGCAAATGCGCTACATGATACTCGTGTGAAGGTGCTTGCTGCACATTAACGTTTGCACTATTGTTTGGATTATTCTGTTGCGTTCCTTGCGTCGGTTGCTGTGACATTTGCTGTTGTAAGGCAGTCGCGACACTCACCGGAAGAGCTTGCACCCGGTGCGTTTGATGATGTGGTGGTGGAGGCGCATTCACCGATAATTGTGGATACGAGGACACAAAATTTCTCAGACTCATTTTAAACTTTTCTTTTTAATTTCTTTCTAGTCTTAATAAACGTTGTTAAATAAGTGTTTTAATTTCACAACATTATCATATAATTTACGAAAGTGACTGCAATGAGAGAAAATTTAAAGGTTTTTTTGTTGTACTTTACTTTTAAGAAAATCATAAGAAATTATCAAGAGTTGTGAATTTTTAATAGTTTATCCAGCCAATGTTAAAAGTCTAATTTCTTTCTTATCATAAATTTCTTCATGAAAAAGTTACATGTGCTCTCAGCGCCGTATTTGATGGATACGTTGGTGTGGGTCATGAACAGTTTCTCACATTTTATTACTAACACATTTAAAGCCACATATTGAGCATAAAGTTGTTCATCGAATACTTTTTTCTCTTCTCCTCTAAACCCAATTTCCAATTCCGTAAATCGATTTTCTCCACGCCGAACTAAATGTTTCATTTACTCACTAAACAATTTCATATTTTAAAAATTGTTTTAATTACTTGCATTGCACTTTTTTGTTCTTTGTCTTGTATAAATTTCATAATTGTCCAGATGGAATCAAATATTATTATGCTTCACGTATTTTAGTCTTTTTTAATGTTTTTCATTTCATTTAATGAATAAACTCTGTAATAATTTGATTCAATTCGATTCAACACGATCGCAAAGTAATTTAATTTTAAAAATTAAATTTTCACTGCGCGACACTACGATTTTGTAAATTTCTCTAATTGTGTGAGAAAGAGAGAGAGAGTGAGAGAGAAAAAATCATGCCAATGTATCTCCATTTTATTTCTCACATAATTTCTCTTCTGCTAAAGCGTCGTGCTGAAGTTTTGTTTCTGTTAGAGAGAAATTTTTTGATTTTTTGAGAGGCGAATGAACTTCAGAGCAAGTGGAAAAATGAGAGAGAGAGAAAATTATGCGGATTGTCTATAAAAATCGTAATTAAACTATTTGCGATTTTATATTTAAATCTTATATTTATTGTTTTAATATAAATGAAATTCCTTTCTATTTATAATAGTCAATAATTTCAAATTTTCAAAAATAAATTAAAGAGAGCGAGTTCTAAAACCTCTGTACTAAAAGGTTGATGTCCTAATGAAAGTCATACACACATGAACTTTGGTGTGTTTTTCGTGGTTTGACTGGACGTTTGGTAGACTTATGTGATTTCTTTGCGAGTATTAAAAAAATAGAGAAATTTGATAATCTTTTGTGATTAGAAAAGTAACATTTAGATTTGCAGGTGTTGAATACAAAACTTATGTCTATAAAACCAAAAATATGTTTTTTTTTACATTTTCAGTTTTTAAATTAAGTTTTCGTTGGTAGAATTTTAAATGACTAAAATTTTTTTTAAAATACAAAAGAAACTTAAAATTTATTGCTTTAATTCTGAATAATTTTTTGGACTTTCTGTTTTTTTGAAGAGAGATTATTTGAACATTAATTTTTTTATATGTTTAAATTCCATATTTTGCTTTAATTCTAAACTTACAGTTAAGATTAATAGAAAAACAAAAAATCCAAAGAAACTATTTTTAAACTTTCGGTTCTTAGCAAGAAATTAAACAATGACCAAAAAAATATTGATAAACTTTTATCTTTGCTGAAATTTGTTTTGAAACATGATTTCGTATCTTCTAAAATCCTGCTTAAAATTCTAAGAACTATGGCAATAAACACTTATCAATTAAGATAAAAAAAATCATTTCGTACTGTGTCTAAAAGTTAGTTCTAACCCTCATAAAAGTTCATGTCACGTTGTCTTATCACTTAAAATTTTGTTCCTATGACATGTCACGTTCTATCTCTTTTAATTTCTTGCTCTCAAGACTTGTTTGTTTGACTAAATTTAGTAGTACTCGAGACAATGTAAATTTGCTCATAAAATGATTAATAAAAAAGAGAGAAAAAATGCTCTTACCTGTAAACGGACTCGGTGTAAAACGTTGCGCTTGAATATTAGTTTGGTGATAGGTGGCTCGACCCGGATTTGCGCTCATCGTTCACTTTTTCAACATTAACTTTGAAAAATAATTAAAAAATATTCTTGACTTATTTGAAAGACAAATGAAGTGAAATGATTTTCAAAGTTTTAATCAGGTGTTCATGCTGAATGATTTCTTGGCTTATCTTAAATCAAATTCTAATAAGAAAGTGCTGAAGTCACTCGCACCAACGAAAAATAACCAATACTCTCGCAGAACCGTCGTTTTTGAGGTTCAGGAAATTTTCACTTTTGAATCAACTTTAAAAAGTCTTTTTAAAGTTTTAGTTTTTTCTTTTCAAGCCTTTCAAAACTTTGTCACTTTTTAGCTTTTCGCTTTTCGAACAATTAAACGTAAAGTTCTTTAATTTATTAATTTTTTTTCACTCGTGTGCTGCCACATCAACTTAGTTTCCAAAAACGATTGTATTTGATGCGATCTTTAACTTTGAGTTAACAAGTCAATTTGTAGAAATACTAATTTAACTAAAAAAATTAACTTTTCTACGACAAAACCTTTAAAAAATGGCCGTAGGAAAATTTTTCTTTCTTTCACGTCCGACACTTTCTAACGTCTTTAAAACGCGTGAATGTAGTAAAAAAATAGTCCACCCGTGTTCACTCGACTGTTAAAAGTATGAATTGATAAAGAACGAATGGCAAAGAGACGATTTTTGCCGTGAAATTTTCAGTTTTAAAACTTTAGCTCGATTTTTCTTTTTCTCTTACTTCTTTTTGCCTTGTGGCTCTGTTCTGACGGAAGTCACAGATATAATGTTCACTTGGACGAGTAGAAAAAGTTTTAAGACCCTCTTTAAAACTTTTTTGTTGCAGTTGTTGATACTCGAGGGGGAAATCGAATTTTTTTTTTGAAATAAAATACGTTAAACATCAATGATTTTTTTGATATATTTTATTTTTCCCATCTTAAAATTTACATAACAAAAACCCGCTATCAAATAGATTAATAATAAATTAACTTTTCATATCACCATCTTCCTAAACTGTATTTTATATCATTTGTGGTTTTTGTCAATTCAATCGCTTTCATAACCTGATTATGTGAGTCCATATCCCAAATATCGAAGCTTCTTCGATCCATCACAGCAATTCTACCTCCACTGAGTCCATGTAAAAATTTAAAGTAGCTTGATCTCAAATTTTGTGGCTCAAAAGTCGCACAATGAAATAGCACGGCTGTGAATAAGCTGTAGAGGATGATTGTGGCGTAAGGAACTTTCGGAAGATATCCTTCATCACTCAGCATAGTGTATGTGAGCTGAAAACATTTGAGCATGATGTAAAGAGCTGCAGTTTTATCTGGATAACTTAAAAACGCAATTGAGCCAAGCAGGGTTGATGGAATTGCAAATTCGGGTTTGTCATCATTGAATAATCTCCTCAGGAAACATGCAGTGATCTAAAAAATAAATTAACATTTTTATCCAGATTAAACTTAATTTTTTACTCACTCTATAAATTGCAGAAAATCCACCCAAAAACATTCCAATTCTCAAAGTGTCGCTGGAGAAAATTGATTGAAGAACTTTTTTAGGTGTTTTAACAAGTTTCGGAATTTGTAGCACTAATTTCAAAGCAGCTTGAATGCCCACTCCTATACCAAATAATTGTGCACCACCAGAAGAGCAATAATACACGCAACTGTTGTTATGTGGACATTTTTCATGCTTCGAAAAAGATTTTAGAAAATTTTGCAGTTTTTGAAAAAGCTTAAGGAACTGTTGGATAATCAAATAATTGTTGCTTGACTTTTTTCTTCGCTCTTCATCTTGAACTTTAGCTCCACCTTCTTCATCTTTTCCAACGATAAATCTCAAAACATCATAAACAGAGTCTTTTTTATGCAAGTGCCAACCTTTTCGATAATAATAAACCAGAAGCGAAGTTGACAGTCCAAAAATTACAACTTGACCTCGTCGAATTCCTTTTACCATACCACGATCGACTGCCATCCTCCACAATGACTCAGTTGCGACGTTTGCCACGTAAAGACAAAGCAAGTTTCTTCTCGATGGTCGTTCCACTAAAATAGCTGTGAAACTTGACATTAAAGCTGGAATGTAACTAGCTGTGTATAAATTAAAGCCTCCAAATATGTGACGGATGATGCAAAGATATGTGGAATACGAGACAGCAGATGTTGTAAGGAAAGCGGTTGATTGAAGGATCCCTAGCAAAGTTCGTTGAAGGTCTTTTTTACTAGGAATACGGCCACGCATCAAAAGAGAAAACTAAAATAGAAATCTTAAATTTCAAATATTAACTCAAAAGTATAAAGAACTTACAATGTATACAGCGCTGTAAATTCGAAAGCTATCCAAACTTGATACTATTAAAAGACCCGCAGATCCCTTAAAGAATAGAATTAATAAAAAATATTTAATTTCTTTAAATTTAACAAACATTCACGCATGAGTCAACCCAAGGATGAACATACTCCACGCACGTCGTCGGGACCATTTGAAATTTACTGACAACCATGATCAAACTTTTGTGGTTCTTTGGACTTTGACTTTTGTGTTATCAAATGTACTTTGATTTTGGGATTTGACTTTCTAACGATGTGTTTTGCTATTCATCTAGAATACTTTTACTAAATTTTATTATTTAGCAAAAATTGATCTCAAATGAACTCGTAAAAAATTAATTTATCAACAATATTTTTTCTTCACTTTCGTTTCATGTTTTTAATAATTTACATTTCAAGAAAAAAATAATGTGTAAAAAAATTTTGATTTTCACTTGGTAAAAAAATTTCAAGGCTTGAATGCGTTGGTTGATTGGCCCGGACATTTTGACTGAAAAATATTGAATTTTTTCCTTAGAAGTTTAATCACTTTGTTTTGAAAAATTTGTGAATTAAACTTTTTAGAATTTTTTACTTTTTTTTTCTGAAAAATATGGAAAATTTATAATTAGAGCTCCGCTCTCTTTTGTTTTCGGTTTTCTAAGAATTCTCTCTTTTGTCCATTCTGTCCTTCCACGAGCCTTAATCGAAAAACTGCGAGGTACAAAAGTTGGGCCTGCCAAAGCCTGAGCTACTGCCAAAAACCACATCTCGATTGGTGGCTCCGTTCGGGCTGTAGAGTCATTTAAGTGTTGTGAGCATCTTAATATGGACACATCCGGGAATTTAGTAACTCGAGAACGGGCACACGGATTTGGATCGGGTTTGTTGCTAAAGATTCCTTTTGTGCTCTAGTTTTGCAAGTCAGTCATTAAGCACTGCCAATGTCCAAAAAACCTCAAAAATGCCGAAAACACGTGTTTTTCACGTGGTGGTGACGATGCCAAATGATTTTGACTGACTAAGTGATCTATGTAAATGAGCTTATCACTTTACATAGAAAATCGATAATCACAATCAGTAAATAACACTTTTACGAGCTTTTCATGTGAAACATTTTACTAGCTTCTTGTTTGTGGTCCTTGATAGCGACATTAATAATCGATGACTATTCTTAAGAAATACCAAGAAGTTGTAAAATATGAGGTTTTCACTAGAATAAACTAGAACACCCATCAAATGATTCCACCATACAATTTTGATGTAAATTTTAGTATAAAAACCCAGAACATTGAATAAAACTTCATCAGTTATATTTTGCGATCCTAACCGAAAGCGCTTTTAATTCTTCCATTCAAACATCCGTTCAACAAATTGGCGACCTCGCCTCGTAAGTTAAAAATTTCTTGAAGGAAATTAATTCTCGAAAGAAAAAAGACAAAACTTGTGGCAAAAGTGAAAAAAAAACTTTGTAAATCAAGTGCGAGTAATTCAGCCTCAGAGAAAAAATTCTTTTCGTTCGGGAGAGTGAAAAAGGAAAGTGTGTCAAGTTCAGCAGGGAAGATAAGATAAGCTGTACGCATTATCACTTCTCAAATAAACATCTTCATTCAATCTAACATCAAAATCTCTTCAAGAAGCTCTTGCCGGAAATAAATTAAGTTTAACTGATCAATTTTTGTGTTTTGACTTAAAAGAAAAGAAAAATAATATAATAATAATGGAGGCTACGTACACAACTTTACGTGGAAAACAAGATGAGGAGTTTTTGAAACTCCTGCCGTTCCCCTCTTTCCTTCTTTTTCTTTCATCATTCGAACACCTAGAACTTAAGAGCTCATTCATCGGTAAGATCAAGAAGATCCTAGTGTTACAGAAAAAGAACCGAAATCAATTGTAACCGCCAATACGTACGTTCATGACAATCATGATCCATTGTATTATAAACCAGCAATTATGCCGAGTAGCGATCAGCGTTCGTGTTCACTTTGCTTGAAGCCGAATCATCACATCATTGATTGCAAAGATCTTTATAACGCTGAGATCCATCCAAGAAAGAAATATGCAGCCTTACAAAGGAGCAAAATTTGTTTCATGTGCTTGAAAAAACCTTTTCATGAATGTTGTGACAAGGCCGTCTCATGCCCAAAATGTGGCCATCGCCATCATGTAGCTCATTGCTATCGAACATCAACAGCTAGAGGCATCAAATCACGACCACGGGCCCTATTCGCTTCATTGGCCATCACTCGTCAAGAGTCTCATCCTGAGGAAATGGTTCATATGTTGGGAACAGCAATCATTTATGTCAAGTATGGCAAGCATACATGGATACCTCTTTGCGTTTTGCTTGATGATGGAAGCATGAAAGATTTCATTACGAAACGTGCGGCAACTATGCTACATCTACCAGTACAACAAACAAATCTTCAAGTTTGTAGCATTGATGGAAATCGAATGAAAGATATTCGAGAAATGACTTCACTCGCATTCAAAGGTAGTGACGAGCAGATGACTGAGCTGACCTTAACAGATGTGGCTATCATTAACAGTTTACCAGCACTGTTACCACCTGAAACGGTGGACATGGATGTTCCTTTAGACATCACAATCCGACATTCTTTAAGCCAGGGAATATTGACATGGTATTTAGTGGTGCAACTTGGGCATCATTAAAGATTAATAATTCAATTCAGATTGGTCGTGCACGCTTGCAAGACAGTCTTTTAGGCTACGTAGTTCAAGGAGCATGTCCAAAAGACCACGTCAACATGGCTTATCTCAATGCTTCAATTTCTCAAAGAGATTGAATCTGATATGAAGAAACTTTTTGAAATCGAACTCGCGGCAGACGAGCATGAGAATTATGCAGATCTTTTGTTCGCAAAATACGCACGACGCCTAGAGACAGGACATTTCGAAGTACCTCTTATCTTTCGTGAAAACAAGGAACTCGGAAGCTTCTATGCGACATGCCTTATGCGAAATAAACGGTCATTAGCAAAATTGACACCTGAACAACGAACTAAATTCGATAAAATCATGAAGGATTATGAGACGAAAGGAATTATTAGTTATCCTAATAACACCGAAGAAGGCAAATTCTATGCACTTCTGGTTTTGGTTACCGCTAAGGATGCGCATATGTCTTGATGATTCGCAAGTCACCAGCAACCATAAGAGTTTGAATTCCATCCCTTATGCCGGCAAACGTTTAAAACCATTAATTGTCGACAGATTATTGAGGTTCAGAAAACATCCACACGCATTTTCAATGGATGTGAACATGATGTTTCTCAATATCAAACTTCGTGAGGAGGATAGGCAATATCAGCGAACACTCATAGCTTTTCCGAATGAACCGATACGTGAAATTCAATACGATGTATTAAAGTTTGGTGGGAGGAGTTCACCATACTTATCACAACAATGCTTGGTTTATCTAGCTAATGAAGGTGAGAAAAGTCATCCGTTAGCAGCGAACATTCTAAGAACAGCAACTTATCTTGATGACATGCTGGTTTCGACACCAAATGAGGAGTTGGGAAAAAAGGAACTTCACGAAACTGTTGATTTGTAGAGAGTGCTCATTTTAGAATTCATAAAATCGCCAGCAGTTCGAAAAATATCACGTCATCTATGCCACCAGAGGAACTTGTCACAAAAGGCGTTACAACGGCCTTAGGACTAGTCTGGAATTATGACACGGACACACTGAGCTGGAAGATTCCAGAATTTGATTCCTCACCATTAACTAAGCGATCATTTTTGGCAGCTTGCAGTAAAATCTTTGATCCACTAGGTCATTGCATACCAGCTTTTATGACTGCCCGAATGATTTTACAAGAGATTTGGAGAGAGGAGAAAGTCGACTGGGACACTTAATTGCCTGATCACCTTCAGGAAAAAGCACAAGAATGAATTAATAGTTAGAAATGATATCAACATGAAATTCCACGATATATTGGCTTTGACGCTGCAAAGAAGATGGAAATTCTTATATTCTCTGACGCATCAAAAGCGGGTTACGGCTCCTGCGCGTATCTTCGAATTGTTCAACCTGATAAAATAGAGATGATGTTACTCTTCGCAAAGGGACGTGTCTCTCCATTAGTTAAAGAAGACAAAACACAAAAACATTTAACAATTTGCCGTTTGGAGCTACTAGCAGCTGTGCTTGGAACTGACATAGCTGAAATCATCAAAGCGAGTTGGGAAGGTGACGATCTTCCAGAGTTCAAATTTTTCACAGACAGCAAAGTAGTACTCGCCCAAATTTGCAAAAACCAATTTAAAGACATTTAAAGGAATTAAATGGACATTCGTTCCTCCTTCTCACACCCATTTTAACGGAATTATCTATAGGAAGAAATATGACAATGCCACCACCACTCTATGATCAAGATGATAAGAGAGCTCTCATCAGGATAAGACTCTTGGCGAGTGATGGCCAATGAAGCGAATAGGGCCCGTGGTCGTGATTTGATGGCTCTAGCTGTTGATGTTCGATAGCAAAGAGCTACATGATGGCGATGGCCACATTTTGGGCATGAGACGGCCTTGTCACAACATTCACGAAAAGGGTTTTTCAAGCACATGAAACAAATTTTGCTCCTTTGTAAGGCTGCATATTTCTTTCTTGGATGGATCTCAGCGTTATAAAGATCTTTGCAATCAATGGTGTGATGATTCGGCTTCAAGCAAAGTGAACACGAACGCTGATCGCTACTCGGCATAATTGCTGGTTTATAATACAATGGATCATGATTGTCATGAACGTACGTATTGGCAGTTCCAATTGATTTCGGTTCTTTTTTTGTAACGCTAGGATGACTGAGAGTCGTTCCTCCAGAATCTTGATTGTGTTAGTCACAGATGGGATTTGCAGATGCTTGATCTTCTGAGCCGATGAAATATGAGCTCTTAAGTTCTCAGGTGTTCCGCGAATGATGAAAGAATAAACGATAGCTGAAATGAGCGTTGAGATATCTCGGGATGTTCATCTCTGAGCTTCAGCAACTTCTTATGCGTCGCCTCGAATTGAGCTCTCGAGTCTTCTACTTGCTCCAACAATAAGAGTTTCTCCAATCCGGGAGTGGCGCGTTGCATTCGGCTTTTTAGTTGAGTGAGTTTCAAAAACTCCTCATCTTGTTTTCCACGTAAAGTTGTGTACGTAGCCTCCATTATTATTATATTCTTTTTCTTTTCTTTTAAGTCAAAACACAAAAATTGATCAGTTAAACTTAATTTATTTCCAGAAAGAGCTTTTTGAAGAGATTTTGATGTTAGATTGAGTGAAGATGTTTATTTGAGAAGTGATAATGCGTACAGCTTATCTTATCTTCCCTGCTGAACTTGACACACTTTTTTTCTCAAGTTGTGGATTTGGTGACGATGCCAAATGAATTTGACTGACTAAGTGATCTATGTAAATGAGATTATCACTTTACATAAAAAATCGATAATCACAATCAGTAAATAACACTTTTACGAGCTTTTCATGTGAAACATTTTACTAGCTTCTTGTTTGTGGTCCATGATAGCGACATTAATAATCGTTGACTATTCTTAAGAAATACCAAGAAGTTGTAAAATATGAGGTTTTCACTAGAATAAACTAGAACACCCATCAAATGATTCCACCATACAATTTTGATGTAAATTTTAGTATAAAAACCCAGAACATTGAATAAAACTTCATTAGTTATATTTTGCGATCCTAACCGAAAGCGCTTTTAATTCTTCCATTCAAACATCCGTTCAACACGTGGTGAGAGTAAGAGAGACACTTTCAGAGAGTATAATTTGTGAGTAATAGCATGTGCTGGCAGTGAGATCCAGTACTGAAAGTGAGATCCAGTAGACGTTTTGTGAGGCTTGTCCATCACGGCCGGCCAGGAGTGCCACTAATGTCCATTTTTCAGAACTATGGCTTCATGGGTATCGTTGAACTCGTCATTGCATCAGAAATCGATTGACATTGATGATTTTTGAGGCATGTCCATCATTGCCGGCCAGGAGTGCTACTAATGTCCATTTTTCAGAACCATGGCTTCATGGGTATCGTTGAACTTGTCATTGGATCAGGAATCGATTGACATTGATGATTTTTGAGGCATGTCCATCATGGCCGACCAGGAGTGCCACTAATGTCCATTTTTCAGAACTATTGCTTCATGGGTATCGTTGAACTCGTCATTGGGTCAGGAATCGACTGACATTGACGATTTTTGAGGAATGTCTATCATGGCCGACCAGGAGTGCCAGTAATGTCCATTTTTCAGAACTTTGGCTTCATGGGTATCGTTGAATTCGTCATTGGGTCAGGAATCGATTGAAATTGATGATTCTTGTAGCATGCCCATCATGGCCGGCCAGGAGTGCCACTAATGTCCATTTTTCAGAACTATGGCTTCATGGGTATCGTTGAACTCGTAATTGCATCAGGAATCGACTGACATTGACGATTTTTGAGGAATGTCCATCATGGCCGGCCAAGAGTGCCAGTAATGTCTATTTTTCAGAACTTTGGTTTCATGGATATCGTTGAACTCGTCATTGGACCAGGAATCGATTAGCATTAATGATTTTTGAAGCATGTCCATCATGGTCGGCCAGGAGTGCCAGTAATGTCCATTTTTCAGAACTATGACTTCATGGGTATCGTTGAACTAGAAATTGCATTAGGATACGATTAGCATTGATGATTTTTGAGGAATGTCCATCATGGCCGGCCAGGAGAGCCACTAATGTCCATCATGGCCGGCCAGGAGAGCCACTAATGTCCATTTTTCAGAACTATGGCTTCATGGGTGTCGGTGAACTCGTCATTGGATCAGGAATCGATTGACATTGATGATTTTTGAGACATGTCCATCATGGACGGCCAGGAGTGCCACTAATGTCCATTTTTCAGAACTATGGCTTCATGGGTGTCGGTGAACTCGTCATTGGGTCAGGAATCGATTGACATTGACGATTTTTGAGGAATATCCATTATGGCCGACCAGGAGTGCCACTAATGTCCATTTTTAGAACTATGGCTTCATGTATGTCGTTGAACTCGTAATTACATCAGCAATCGATTGACACTGACGATTTTTGAGAAATATCCATCATGGCCGGCCAGGAGTGCCATTAATGTCCATTTTACAGAACTATGGCTTCATGTATGTCGTTGAACTCGTCATTGGATCAGGAATCGATTGACACTGATGATTTTTGAGGAATGTCCTTGATAGACGACCAATAGTGCCACTAATGCCCATTGCAATGGAGTAGGGTACTAATCTATAACAGCGGAGCTATTGGAAATGGCAACGCCGTTTGCAGACCCATCTTGTTTACTTTAGATTGAATTCTTATTTTTATTTTTTATTAATTAATACGACAAATATTTGGGGGCTGCAAGCAAAATGTGAGCTACAAGAAAAAAAAAGCGGAGCTCTCACGGAAAAGCCTTTTGAAGAATGCCTTTTGCAAATGAACAGTGCAACTGAGAACGCTGCTTACCGTGCACCCACTTGTTTAAATCTAAAAAAAAACAGCCTCATTTATTTTTTATATAAAATATTTATTCAGTCTAAATTATTTATACAATGCTTTGAAAACTTAAAAAATTCTTACTCTTAAACAATCAAATGAAAAAAGTTTAACACACTTTTGAAAAGTTTTTTAGATTCTTAAAAATCTTAAATTTTATATTTTAAAAGATCTTCAACCTCGTGCAGCTTTTTTCTAAAAATAGTCCAAAGTTAGAGATTATTTTTTTTGAAATTATTTAATTCTTACTGGTGCCAAGAGCTGTGTCGATTTTGTCTCGCATTTGCTTACTGGATAAATACCGCCATTAAGCTCACATGTGCACTCGCTGATGACTTCCGTACGAGAGATTGTGTCGGCTAGAACATATGAGACAATTCCAACAAATTTCTTTTTATCGGTGTTGTAGGTGTTTAAGTTGAAGACATATCCGCGCTGCTTGGTAAGATCAATACCCATATCGTCAGTATATTTCATCTTTTGAGCCATCTCAACTGAACCCATGTTTGGTCGTTTTTTCTCGTTAATGAGTAAGGCAACGTTTGCATTAAAACCTGAAAACCATAAAAAAATGTTAATTTATTCTTGAACCAATTTAATGAGCTACATACCAACAATATTTTTAGCCTTATCAGCTGGTTCTGTGACGTCAACAGGCATAAGAGTATGAACAGCAATTCCACGCTTAGCAGCGTATTCAACGCTAAGTCTTCCTGTGGCTAATTTCGTCTAAAATGATTGAAAAAAAATATATTTTAGCAAGGAAAATATATAAAGAAAATAAAAACTTACTGGATTGATGGAATAAGGCATTCCTTTACTTCTAACAGCAAAAATAGTTTTTGATGCGGTTGTTCTAAATGGATATGTGAATGCCTTCTGGAAAGCTCTTGCATCTGGCGACAAGCCCAAGTCTTCCAAGTTGTGCTGTGTTCCTTTCTTTAGTTCATGAACAAAGTCATCGAGTTCAGTGTTACCAGTAACGACAGTTTCTTCTTCTGGAACTCCAGTGTTTTTGAGTGTTTCGAATTTTCCTCTAAAGTCGAGCTTTCCCTTTGACGTATAGATCGAATAGAAACGATCATTTGCATTATATCCAAGTGCAATTACATGAACATCTGGAACACCTTGATTTTTAAGATCTCTCCTCAACTCATTCATAATTTCAGTGATAACTGTTAATCCCTTCTCGAGTGCAGTATCGAATACAACAACAATATCTGCTTCTTTTTGAGGAACTCTCACCGAAACTTCATCGCCAACATCAACTTTTTGAGCTCCGACTGTGCATTGAGTACAAGCTTTAGGGATAGAAACTGGAATGAACTCTTGACGACATCTTGATGCATAAATTTTAGCGATCGTGCAAGCCGCAAGTTGTGGATCTGATGTACTTTGAGTCGATTGTTCGCAAGCTTCACGATAATTTGATGGATTTACAAAGAGAAATCCGAGACGAAGTGATGAGTCATGGCCAAAATATTGTGAGCAAAATTCGTTTGAATGTGATTTCGTTTGGACATCAGTTGAAGGTGCAACTGCTTCGCAAGTTTTTTGGATTTTGTAAGCATTGCCAAGGTCGTTTGTGGATTCAGCAATTTTGCCATCGGGAAGCATAAAATCGTCATATGGTTCAGCATTACCATTGCCTTAAAAATATGTTTAAAATTTCAAAACTAAAATTGAGTAAATTTTATTCAACAAACCCATTAGTCCTCTTGTTTTTCCAGAATAGAATCCGGAAACTTCCACATGACACAAACTGAGATCAACCGTGCACTCAATTCCAGCACCAAACTGAGTCAAAATTGAGAAAGTATTGAAATTCCTCCAAGCATGCAGTGTCTTATCATGAATGGGAAACTCGGAATCTCTATCTTTGTACTTCAAACCAGTATCGCTGTTAACCTCAATCCATCCATTTTTATCTCCAACCGTAATCGACTTCATCTTTCCTTCTTTTACATTCGCGACGATACTAAAGTTTCCTTCCGAAAAATCACGTGCAAGAATGTACCCACAATCACCTGAGAACTTTACGTAACGTCCATCAAATGTAAAGAAACTTGAACCATCGGCTACTTCGCCATGCATTGTGAAGGGTGGAATTGCTTCAGCTGGATTGAAAGCATATGGACGATACAAATAAAGAATGTCTTTAATGCTGATAAGTGCTTCAGTTGTGATTTGATTCAAAGCTGACATTCTGATGTTTGTGAAAAATATAGGAAGACGTTTGAAGGCATTAAATGAAAAACGAACCGATGATTGTTGAATATTGATTTTTTCAAATATATCAAGACGAATAACTTCAACAGCATCTCTCAAGAGTTCGTAAATTTGCTTCAAAAATTCAATGTCGTTGACATTTTCACCTGTCATTTTTTTAGTTATGTATTCACTTGTTTTATCGAAGAATGGTTTTGCTTGGTCAGGTACGAATTCCTTAATCGTTGAAAGAATTTCCTCAACAACAGCAGTAATAGCGTGAAGTGGTGTGAAATTGCCAAAGTATTCTTGATATTTTTCTTTGATAAAATTTAGACCTATAGTAATAAAATAATTAATTAAAATAAAATGTAAACTTTTACTTCATCATTAGCTCGTTATTACCTGGCAAATTCTTCAATTGCTCCTTGAATTGTTCATAGAGGTCTTTTAGCTCCTGAATAATCTCATTAAAATACTTGGTTCCAGTCTCCATAAACCCACCAGTTATGTCCTTAAATGATTGAGAAATATTGTTGAAGTCACCCTCAAACTCTTTCAATGCTTTGGCGGTTCTCTCAAAAACAGCTGTTGCGGCTTTGGTTGCATTTTCAATTAAATCTTTGACAAGCTCTTGGACCTTTTCATACATTTTCTTTAATTCTGGCATGATTTTTTCATTGAACGCAATTATGAAGTCTTTATAGATTTGAGTTAAGAATTCTTGCATTATTTTAACTTGATTACTGACAATGACAACCATTTCTTCGAAGTATTTTGAAATTATTTCTATGAATGGACTGACAGCTAGGTAGATGTTCTGAATGTTAGGGTCAGATGTAAGTTCTTCCATTAACGAATTGATTTCTTGAGTGTATTCTAAAAAAGATTTTGATAAATTCATTCTTAAATAATAATTTTTTTACCTTGTGTAAATGTCTTGAAATCTGGAAGTGCTTTAATAACTTTTTCCAACTTTTGTTCTCTATACAACTTGATTTTTTCGAATTTATCCTTTGCATCAACAGTGGCCGCATCGAAATCCTTCTTAAGTTGATTTTGAAGTTGCGTTGAAAATTCCTTGACTTGAACATCGTCAACCTTGTAACTGGTCTTTAGGAAATGTGAAGAATCGAGAGCAACGTTTCCATTAAATATTTCTTTGCCCGAGCCTAAAACTTTGACATGAATATCTTTTCCAAATTCATAGCCACCATCAACGTCGAGGAGATTTCCTTTGTCAATTGTAAATACACCTGAAGTCAGTCCATTTATTGTTGTCTTGGTGATTAAAGGATCGCATGCAAGATATCTATTAAAATGAGAAATTTGTAGTGATTAATTATCATAAATAAATTAATAACTCACTTTATGCTGCTCTCGATTTTTAAGTTATGTTTATCCATATCGTAAACTCCATTAGCTTTCAAAACTTCCTCATCAAACAACACTCCGATAACTTCGAAATTATTTTCACCCGCAAATGCATGAACTCCGAATCTCCAGTCGTACATAGGTAAGGTAATTTCACTACCATAAGAAACCATACGACGTTCAAATGACAATCCAGTATGTTCGTGGAATTTTAATTTCCAGTCAAGACCCTTTGAGAAGATTTCGACGTCATTTGTGATATTGAATCCTTTTCCACTTGTATCAGAATTGCCGAATTTACCAACAAAGACAATTTTATCCATTGGATTTGTGAAAATATCGAATTCAATGTTGGAGTTCATGGTCATCTGATGAGCGTCTAGATTAAATTCACCGTTTAAGCCAAGAGTTTTGACTCGAGGATGTGTAAAAGTAACTTTTCCTGTTGCCTTCATTATATTTCCAGTGTGAGAAATGTCACCATTAAATCCAAGTTCAGACTTCATTTGCGGTTTACTCTTATCGATGTAAAAAGCAACATTTGATTGATAATTTCCGTAAAACTTCTCGGGATATGAATATTTCGCTTCGAATGCAACTTCACGTTTTGGCATCTTGAGTGACAAATCAGCTCTTTTTTGATCAACATAAACTGAATAGTGATATTCTGGGTTATTAATGTCATTAGTGAACAGGGAAGAATCCGTGACATGTTTAAAAGCGAAGCCATCACGTGATGTTTCCGATTTTAGATTGTATTGATGTGGAAGTCCGTCCTATAAATTTATAGAAATTTATTGATTGAACTAAAACATTTAAAAAAAATATTTTACCTGTCTCAAATCAATTGAAATTTGCAAGTTGTGCCTGAATCCATCAAAACTTGCTTTTTCTAAAGCTGAACGAGCCTCTAATTTAGTGCAACTTCCTTTTTTAGCGCATCCTGAATATTTCGAGTGCAATTCTTTATCAGTCACTTTGACATCGCCAACATACTGCCTTGGTCCCACATTCACTGTAATTGTGCCACCGAAACCAACTTCTCCGTCACGCTCTCGCTCAAAAACATTGCGAATAACTTTGAATGTAACATCATCAGATTTACCGTCGGTCAACTTAATTGTCGTTTTGCCCTCGATGACAGTTTTTCCCTTTTCAGTTTTTGTTGTAAAATCAGACGTGCCCGAAAGGATATGAGCATTGTCCCGTGTAATTTTGTACTCTATTCCAGTTCGTCCTCCAGTATCTTTCGATCGAATATCGTACTCAACTTTGTTGATTTTCATGAGCGGACAGTTAATGTCACCTCGAAGATAAAACTTCTCAATTGATGACAAATCGGCATCGAATTTGGTATCAAAATTGAAATCATTGTAGCTTTCAACTGTTAAACTTCCTTTGCCTTTCATCGTCGTCTCAATTTGAGCTTCAGCAAGGAATTTTGAGGTTCCCTTGGGACATGTCCATAAAACGTAGATTTTAGGCATATTCTGAGATAAACGATGTTCATAATCCATTTGATATGGCGTTCCATCAACCTTTCCATTAAGTTTCGCCACAAGATTATTGCCTTCATTTTGCTTAGCATCAAGATTAAAAGTTAAATCCGAAAACTTCTGCATGTCGCCTTGAAGTGTTGCAGCGAGAGTCAGTGAATTTGCGTCTGGCATTTGTCCCTTCAGAGTGGTTGAGAATTTCTTTCCATCTCCATATTTAAGTGTAACTGCAACATCACCCGAGTCTTTATGATTGCAATTGAACTTAAAGTCACCGCTGATTGGGGTTTGATTAGGAAGCTTCAGACTCATCTTTCCAGTTCCTTTTGTTTTCGAGAAATTCAGCTCAGTATCGGCTTGGATTTTATTTGCGGCGTAATCAAGTTCACCTGAGTATCTGTAATTAAAAAATAATTTAATTTGATGGATAAAGAAATTTTAATAACTTACTTCACACCATAAACTCCATTTTCATCTGCTGGTTCACTAACTTCTCCTTTGGATTTAAATGAAACGCTCTCTAATTTTGTTTTTGGTACATTCAAAACTCCAGAAAACTCATGTGAGTATGGTCGATCTTTATTCGCTGTATAGAATTTTCCACTTATTTCAGTATCACCTAAAGTTCCATACTTTCCATTGAAACTGTAGATCGCATGATCTGGGCAGTATTCATCAAGCTTTACACTAGCAGTCATTGTGTGTGGCATTAAACCACCATCAACTTGAAGGTTTCCGTTAGCTGTTGAAAAATGTCCTTTAGCGAGATTTTTCAATGCAAGCGCAACTTTAATGTCCTTATTATCGTAGTTTTTATATTTGAGTGAACCAACAAAGTCAAAGAAAGATTCTTTCATGTTCAAGTCATTAATCTTTGTGTCGATTGAGAGTTGACGTTGCTGACGATTGGGAAGCTCATCCGTAGCTGTTAAGTGCACTTTACCATGTCCTTTTCCACCTTGTAATGTTACATCACGATTTCCATCAATTGAAAATTTACGTCCAGTTGGAAGCTGAATTTCAACATTAACTTTTTGTTTTCCACTTGAAAATTTGCCTTCATTTGCTGCTGCTAAATTCATAGCATAACGTTCACTGAAAATCTCAACTACATTCTTTGAATCAACCGATTGATTATCAATTTTATTTTGAGTTGAAACATGAATTTTTTTAGCGTTATCCTTTTCGTAGTCGTAGTAAAAATCACCAACCAAGTCAAAGGTCGGCTTTTGAATTGTGAAAGTTGATTCAGCGCGAATTTTTCTATCCTTCAAAGCAGCTGTGACTTCACCCTTTCCTTTTCCTCGATTTGACTCAAACGAACCATCGACACTGACAGAGTCTTTGATTGAGGCTTTGACAAAACCTTTCATATCGGCTCCGTATGTGAGTTTCGATTCTCCACTTGCAATTTCAACTTTTCCTTTTAGATTAAAGAACATAAAAATTTAAAAAATGAATTTTAAAATCAATAAAATTTAAAAATTTACCATTTACAACTTTTGCTGATGCCTCGTGACCTTTTTGTGTGTTTTTCAATATGAAAATAGTTTTGGTCTGATCTCTCTTTGGCCCAGGAACAAAGATACCTTGAAGAGATACGTCAGCATCGCGATATTCGAGTTTGTGTGAAACTTTTCCATTCAATTCAACCTTAAGTCCAGTTGAGAGTTCAATTTTGTTTTTAATTCTCGATGAATCTCCTTCGATGTCTCTCGAAAGCTCAAGTTTAATTGATTTTTTATTTGCTGCAACATAGATTAAAGTTTCATAATCATGCAGATGCTTTTGACTGTATTTGTTTTCGACTTTAAGTTCGACGGATGATTTTTGGAACTGTAAACTTGAGTCGAGGTTAATTATTTTTTTGCCAAACTCTCCATTGACTTTTCCTGCTGAATTCCAACGACCGACAGTCAACTCATTCTTAATTTTACAATTTTCTCCACTCCAATCCACAGCTTGCACAATTATTAAACGATTAACTTTGTCATTTAAATTTTTATCCCAAATAACGTTCACATTATTGCTGAATGACTTTTCTCCATACTGCAGATTATACTTTGCGTTTCCATTTGCAGATGAAAAATGATCGGATTTAACTGTGAGCTCAGTATCAAAATTTCCTGTTTGATAACCGACTGAACCATCGACTTTTACAAGTTTACCTCCAACATCGACATTCATTTTTGTTTTTAACTTTGATCCCTCCGAAATTTCAATTGTACCGTCAAGTGTTGTCTGATAATTATCCTTGCCAAATTTAATCTGCTGCAATTCATAAGAAATTCCTTGTGGCGTTTTCTTCTCGATAACTTTTCCCGAGATGTATGAAAAGTCTGTGTTTAGTTTTAAAATTGGCACAAAATCGCCGCCTTTTTTGCTAAATCCAATTTCATATTCATGCTTTTGTTTTTGATAATTTCCAATTGCGTAAATCTTCTTTTCACTTTCTTCATTAACAAAACCAAGTTTCGCATCAACTTCAAAACGATTTCCGAGCCATGGAACATTCAAAGAAACTCCACCGAAATAATGAGTTGATTTGATGCTGGAGAGGAGTTTAAGAGTGGTTTGTCGTTCTTTGCCTCCTTCGGGTGTGTCATGATAAAAGTTAAGCGATGGCTGTTCGGGATCTAAAATGAAAAATATGAAATAAAAATTGAGATTTAATAAAAATTTAATCACCTGAAAAATCAAGTTCTGCTCTGAAGGTTATTGAGTCAGCAGTGTCGAGTTTTAATCCAAGATGTGTGCTGCCATAAAGTGGCCAAGCTGCATGCTCATCAGGCTTTCCAGTAGGTGTTGTCTGGATTTCTAAACAGACTGCAGCCCCAATCAAGAATTCAAGTTGATCGAAACACATCTCGGTTGAGCTACTGCAAAGTTAATTTAAATTAAAATTAAAAATTGTATTATCTATAACTATTGCTTTTGAAAATCTGGGGATTTCAAATTTCGGGATCCCTTCCGAAACCACTTTATTCAACTCACTCTGATCCCGGAAATGGAACTGGTACTTTAACAGCTTCGCGACCAGTCTCTCGAGTGACTAAAATTGTAAAATTAATCGCATTTTATCTTCTTTAGAGATTCTTTAAAATTACCTGTAGAAATTTGATGTTTCAAATCAATCACATACTGTGCTTTATGCGTTGGAATTGTCGTCACTTTGAAATTCTTTCCACCTTGCATTTCGACGGTTGTGTTGGCACCGGTGTTTGTGAAAATAGTGCCGGAAATCTCAATTCCACTCTCAAATGCAAATGCGTTGAATCCAATTGTTGCAGCAACATAAAAATTAGCAGCAGGATTGAAGTTAATTTCGGCTTTGGAATCTAAAGGATTTTCAAGAATTGCTTTAACATCGATTGAGCCTGAGAGATCGATTTTCACAGCTGAAGCACCAGTTGCTGTTAATTTAAATGGAAGACCTAAAGCCGTTGGATAAACCATCTCAGAATCAAGCCACAGTGCGTGATTTTCAAAGTTATAGTTGAAATTTTTCAACGCATCAAGTCCTTTGTTGGCTTCTTTTGATAAAAGTTTAAGAAATTCGCTCGGAGTTGATGGGATGTTTTGACTCATTGACAAGAAATAAAGTTCCGATCCAAAAATCTTAACTGAGAGATCAACGTCAGGATCGCGGTTGTATTCATTTGAGAGTTTAACTGATTTGTCGAATTGAGCAAGGTCTTGTGGAAGAGCGCGTTTGCTACGTGAGAAAGCTAAAAGAAATAATTAATATGAATCTTAATGATTTAATCATTAATTACTTACAAGAAAATTCCTTCATGAACTCATCATAGAGCTCTTGCTTTGAGAGTCTATTGAAGAAACCTCTCGGTCCAAAGTAATGCTCAATTACACTCTCAAGATTTTCTTGTCTCGCTGACAGTTCAAAGAAATTAAATGCATTTCCAAACAAGTTTCCGGTTACATTCATTCGCAATGATCTTGGTAAAAATGAGCGTTGACTATAAATTACCGATGTGTCGACGGATGATCCTAATCCAAGACTGTCGATAGCATATGACACTTCTCGATTGAAAGAATAACGGCGTGGATCAAACGGAAACTTTTTGCTTGTTCGAACGTTCCTAAAGTGTTGACGTGCAGTTTCTCGTTTAGGATCAGTTGAGGCTTTGATAGAGTTTATGTGAGAGTTCACGAATGTGCCAACCTGATTGATTGTCTCGGAGTCAATCATTGCAACAACTTCATTTGCTAAATTTCCATTTGGACATTCCATAGCTGCTAGATAAGCTTCAATTCTTACTTCACTATCTTCTTCGCGATTTTTCATTACGCCAATTGCAGCTTGTTGAAGTTTTTTATTGCATGGATTCGCATTAAAAGTTTGCAATGCAGCAACACGAACTCGACTTGGTTTTTGACTTCCAACACACACAATAATGTTATTGAGGGCGCTGTTAAGAATCGTTTGACTATTTCTAATTCCCTTAAGAACTGCAACGAGATGTTCTTCATCTTTTCGATTTTTAGTCACACAATCTTTTGGAATTTTAGCGATGAATTTATCAGCAATTGGTTTAACTTCAGTTGCATCACAACCACGTTCACGACAATACCTGCTCACAATGGTTCCAATACTGAGATATGCTTCTTTTGGTAAATTATCTTTGAACAATTTTGCGAGTTCAGTAATTGATTCTTTCGTTGGTGATGTCACCAAATTAAAACTCAAGTACATCAACTGCTTTTCCTTCTCATCAAATTCTTTTTGTGAGAGAGCAACGAGTGCTACAACTGAGTCACCAGTACCAGTGCGAAAAAGAGCATCGAGGAAAATTGAACGAGAAAGTGCCTTGTGTCCTGATTGAAGTGGACTAAGTGTACCAGATTTCATTGCCTGTGAAAAAAATAACATTAAATAATTTACAAGTTTAAACTAATTAAAACTTACTTGATAAGAAATAGTTAAATCAGCTTTTTTGGCTAATCTCATCAGTCTCACAAGCTCGGCAAATGCCGGTGCGGCAGAAGATGTAATTTTTCCATTCTGATCCGTAAACTCTCTAATTGTCTTATCAAATGCAGTCTTAATCGAGTCCTTGACCTTTTGGCTAGCGAGATTTTCATTTGCGTTACCGAACAAAAGTGAGCGTTGAATTCCATTTTTGGGTGCGGATGAAGTGCCGGCTTCTGATTTTTTGAGTGTAATTTTTGTATTAATTTTTGCTTTCGCTCCATGCTGATTTGTACTAAACGGAAGATAGTTATAAGTTTCTCGGATTTCCGTTGATTCTAAAATATTATTTTTGAATTTAGCTTCGCTTTCGACCATTCCATTAAGAATTGGTGAGGTTTTGATATCCGACGCTTCGGTCACAACACCTTGAACTAGTCCATTGACAATTTTTTCACGATATGCGCATTTATCTAAATCGCGATGTCTTGTGATGGTTATTACACCACCGTTAGTCGAAGAACTCGCAGTCACTGGACATTTTCCGAAAATATCGTGCTCCGTTTTAGTATGGACGCCATTTTGAAAAGCAGAAATAATTCCGCGCTTGATGTTAAGACTGAAGACACTGTCAGCTACATCAGCACAAATTTCGACCATGAGTTCATCACCGGAGAGTGTAAATTGAACAGGATGCGTAGCAAAGTCTCTAACCTGTTGCTTGGCATTGTCAGAGCCAGTGACGAAAACATTCTGGAGAGTCAACGAGTAGCCACAATTTTCACCGACACTAATCACTGCTTGACCTCGAATACCAACTGAAGTCTCAACCAACTCCTTATTTACAAGTTGAGCCGTGGCTGATGACTCAAAGTCATATGTGTACTGCTGTCCAACACTTGGTTTAAAAACAGGATTTTGGTTTGATGAAAAGCACGTTGATGGTTTACATTTTTCTGAAAAATAAAACAAATGATTTTAAACTGTGAGAATAAACTCATCCCATGGCATTGTATTTGACGTACAATGTCAATGACAAGCTGATAAGACAATCATCATGAAAGATTTCATAAAAGTGAACGCTCGAATAATTTTTTTTAGTTCATTCAACTTTACATTAAATACGTAATAATCAAATTGATTGAGTCCAAAATGTAAAAGTAAGTGTGGTTCTCGAAATTTACGGTTAGAAATTATTCTAGATCATCCATGCATTCAAAGGACTTTTTGCGATCACAAATTGCTAATTTTTTGGATGTTAACATTTTTAATTTTTTTATCGGAATAATTTTCAAATTTTTCTGATGAATTTTTTCTAAAGAAAAACGTTATGAAGCAACCGGATGAGCAAGTAGATTTGAGTGAATTTTCATACATAAGTCTACCAGCATATTTCAACTTCATTAAATTAAATTGCTAGTAATCGAGTAAATTATTTAATTTACTTTATTGTAACAAAGACACCGATTTCATCTTATTTGGTTAAAGGTACTTTGACATAATTATTTCCAGTAGTTTTATACTTTTGAAAATACCGCGATCACAAATATAGAGCTTAAGTGCAATCTTTATGCTTGGATATTTTTTATTAACAGAATTTTCAGAGTTAAAATTGACCTTTTAAAAAATATTTTATGAGTTTTTAGTTTGAATTTGGTTTTAATTGTGGCAACATTAAAATTAAAAACAACTCGACGTTTATATAAATTAGAATATCAATCTCAAAATAGATTAAAGCTAAAAATTTAAGCTTGTGCTGAAAACGTGCATCACGAAAAAATTTCTAAGTCCTTAGTTTCGAAAAAAATTATTGTTCATTAAATTTTTTTTCAATTTTAATTTTTTAAAAATCTTTAAAGACAATTTTATTAATTTTTTTTGAATTGAAGTTAAAAACTTAATTAATTACGTCAAATTAGAATTTTTTTTTGTAAAAATCAATTAATTTTTAACCACGCCCTAAAAATTTTACCCAAACTGATTAAAAATGTTGATGTTTTTAAAAATTCAAGGAAGATTACGGGAAAAAATGGACTCTTGTTTAATCGTTACGAATAACAATTAATAATTACTGCAATTCAAAATATTCTCGAGAAAAATCAGCATAATTATTACAGCAATAATATCGCTTCACTATTTAATTTTATGTGTAAACAATTTTTAAAAATAATAATCATTGCAACTTAAAACTTTCTCGAGAAAAATCAGCATAATTAATGTTTGACCCTTTGAACTGAGTTAATTTACAATTTAATAATTTTTTAAAAAGTTGTGAATTGATAAAAAATTAATTGAGCATGAAAAAAAATAACTTGGATGGTAAAGGATATTTTGAATGCATGAGAAATTGAGAATTTTGAGAAAATTTTCGAATTAAAGTTTAAATATAAATTTATCTCAAATTTAATTATTAAAATAAGTGCTGATAAATTTGTCGGAAAAGTAACTAAAATTACGATAACATTCAATTAAGATTTTAAAAATATCAAAAATTAAGTTAATTAATAAAGTCAATTATTAATAATTTTTACTATAAAATTATTCAATAAATTAATTGCATAAAAGCTAAAATTTAATCATTCAATGTTTTTAAAAATAAATCAAATTGACTTTAAAAATGTTCTAGAAGAAAAAAAATAATTTTTTTATACAAAATAAATAAGTCAATGTACTTACCAGCAGATGCGTGAATCACCAATGCTATCAAAATTAATAGTTGGACTCTAGAGTCCATCTTGGAGATTTGTTTAAACTTGCTCTTTTAGAGAATTTTTTCCACGGTTTTAAAGTCGAGTTTTTTTTTGAAAAGAAAATTTATTTTTTAAATCCAGTTAGATTTTTCTAGCACTGAAAATTTAAAAAAAACTTTATTGATATATTTTTTTTAATTTAAATGCACTTTCTTTAAAAAAAGATTAGACGAAAAATAAAATTTTTTAAATTATGAAATTTTTATGCAATTTTTCAAGAACAATTTCACTTTTCTTAATCACTCGAATGTATTTTTGTACACATTTCTTCTTAAAATATCACCGATAACCTCTCAGTCTAACCTTTTTTTAAAAATCACTTAGTGACACTTACATTTAACAGCTCTTATCACTTCACAATTCCTCCTTTCACTCTAACTTTTCCGACTACAAACCCGAAAGAATCCAACTGAATGCCTTAACTGGCGTTGCGGTGCTCGTTTTATAGAAGTTTTCTCTCGCTTCCTTAGCATAGATTTAAGAGAAAGAGAAAAATTTAAAATGATGAAGATCAAGGGAGAAATATGTGAGATTGTGAGAGAATAAATATTAAGTGACTCATTTCATTTGAGATAAATGAAACAATTGAGTTAAATATGTAAAGGATCTTTTTATTATTCTCGACAAACAAAAAATTAGTGTACATCCACAATTGATGTTTATTTAAACGATGAGATTTAACTTCAATAGAAAATATTTAGATTGAATCATAATATTAGAAATATGTCTCATTAAAGAGGAAAATAAATCTGTTGTGAAAATAAATTCAGTAAAAAATAATTTTTCATCCAAAGTTCACTATGATCATGTTTTAAGATACATTTTTTCTTCTTTATATTTTTAATTCGCTTTTATGTTTTTTTGCTACTTTTTAAAATTTTAAGATTTGTAAATTGAAGAGGAAAAAAATTAAACTAAAAAATTAATTAACAAAAAAAATTATTAGAAAAAAATATTAATTAAAAATTATTTTTAAATTAGTTCAAAAGTTTCTTAAATTAATTCAAAAGTTTCTTAAATTAATTCAAATTTTTTTAAATTACACCAATTAGCTGTAAAGGAATAAATTAATTTAAAGTCCTTTGATTTGATAAAAATCGATTTTTTTGTCATTTATTTTCACAGCTTTTTTAAATTTTATAACATTCTTGAGTTTTCGTAAAATTACAGAACAATTTTTGAGATCATTAACCCATCAACTTACATCAAAATTTTTCAAATACTTTTCAGATTTAATTATCAAATTTATAACAAGTTAAACTTTTATATAATTTAAAGTGACGCGATAAAAAAAATTAATGTAAATTTCAAAAAGTGCAAATAAAAAGAGTTGCTGGCAGTTTTTTATGTTAAAATGTTTAAGATGCAAAAATACACACATCTAGTCACTCTATGAACTAAAAAATCGAACTCAAAAAATTTGTTCTGATTTTTAAATTTAAATTTGATCATTTTGCGCGTTCATTTCATCAATTCCAATCAGTGTTTAAATTGTTCCATTTGTTTGCACTAAGGTAGGTTCTTCTTTGCTTATAAACGGTCGCAATATAAAGCACAAATATCCCAACGAGAAACATTAAAATAACAAATCCAAAGATTGTCACGAGACTCAACGATTCCTCAATACTCGCATCCAGTGGCATCTGAAGAATTGAAATTTGACATTCTCTCTCCCAATTTTCCGGCAAAATATCTTTGTATATCAAAAACATTTTATCCAATGGACACAATGTTCCGCAATTTGGAAGATCAAGCAGTCGTGCTTCAGTTGAGTTTTTATAGAAAACTTGAACGAAATTTTCGCCATTAATTTCACGCAATTCAAAGAGAATTGTTGCGGCAAATGGTGGATTATGAAAACCCATCGAGTGAAACACGCCGAGTGTATTCAACATGTTTGCAATTGTTGTGTCGTGAGCACTGTATATAAATAAATTACGATTTGGATTAAGATGTCCTTTGGTCTTGTTCTGATAGTGTGTTAGAATCTCTTTGAGCAATGGTCCCATTTTAAGGCGTGCCAATATATTTGTATAGGTTTTAACTGCAAATGATAATCCGGAAATTTCAAACATCTTTTCAGGATAAACTTCTTTTGTCCAATCGGGAAGAGTAAAATTGTTAACTTCTTCGATAAACAAGCAGCTAAAAATATTTTGAACCGATTGAAGTGAGTCGACAGTTTTTCCGGTATGTTTTGTGAGATATTTATAGATGGGCTTGAATTTTTTGTCGAAAGCTTTGAACTCTGGTGATTTATAAAGTCTTTTCAGTTCATTATCATAGACTGGGCATGGTTTCTTAGCTGCAAGTACTTCATCTAACTTCTCGGGGACTGTATGAACAGGTATTGGCTGCCAATTTATGTCTTGATTCCAAACATCTCTTTCAATTGGCGGATAAAATCCACTCAAATCAGCTAGTGCTGACATTAGTGTTCGATCCATGTCAGTTGATCGCACTACCATTTCATCGGCATTATAAGTCGGTCCCACAATGTCACTGTAACGATTACGAAGCCATTTTCCTAGTTCATAGTGCTGACGTTTTCCAATCTGCAAGTGTTTTAAATGATGAGTAAGTTTTTAATGATAAGAGATGTCTTTAGTTAAATTTCTGATTCATTCAAAAAACTTTAGAGTTGTTTAGATCAAAACTTTAAATAATTTACTACCTATTTAAGTCATTAATCATATTTTTTTGTGTTATTAAATTTTACATACATTTGTTAGCATTCCAAATCCCGTTGGCCAAAATGAAGGATCCTTGTATGGGTCTGTTGGATATGGTTCTACTGGAGTTCGATCTCCATGTCTAAAAATCTTTAAATTTAAGAAGAAAATTAATGATAATTTTGCAAATTAATTATCATCAGCTTACCACACTGGCTGCTATTAACCTTCCATTGTCATTCTCTAAAGAATGAGTCAAAACACACAAACGAAAGACATCCCATATGACAAAGATCGAAAAAATCTGAGAAGTCATTTGGAAACGATGCTTAAATTTAAAAATCGTAGCGATGAGGTGAATTTAATTTAAATTTTCAATAAAATCGACCAAAAATAAATGTTTTTATCACTATTTATGAACTTTCTTCTAAGCAGTTGTCGTTTAAATGGTTTTTTTAGTTATGAGAACAAAGAATAAACATTACGACAATTTTAAGAGAGCCCTTTCGGAAATTTTGAAAATAAATTGTGAAGATTTATGTTCAAATTTTTAAAAGCCGTTTCAAAAATTTATTGCAAAAATTTTTTACATTTTATTAAGGATCAGCAAAATTGCCACAATTTGACAACTTTTGATTTTCTTGTAACAAAATTAAATAATTAATTAATTTTAATTAAATAAAATTTCTTAAATTAAATAAAAAAAACTTAAGTCATTTTATTGCAATAAAACTTTTTATTTTAACTTTTGGATCCGTGCCAAAATTACAATGTGCAAACCCTTTCTCCATTTTGTAATCACAGAAATAACTAAAAGTTCCAAATAATTTAATTATACCCAACCCTAAAATCTCATTAAAAATCTTAAATTTGAAGTGAAGACGGAGATTTCCAAAATTTGAATAATTGCAATTTTTTCTTAATCATTTTAAAACTTGAAGGTTCATTAAGGAAATATTTCTAAAAAATACAAAATTAATCCTAACTAGTCCCAACAAATGTCAAACTCTCCTTAACAGCTTCGTCTATTTTTCGTAGAATTTCCTTGTCAACGACATTATAGCCCGCATAGTTCATTACTAAAAAGAAGAAGAAAATTATCATAAATAAAAATCATAAAATTATCAATAAAAAAATCATAAATAATTAAGATTTTATAAAGATAATCGAACTAAATTTTTCTTACATTCTAATTGATAATTGAAATGCTTTAACATGTCAATAATTAGTTTTCCATCGGCATCATTAACTGGCAGGTTGCCACCGTAATATTTGGGTAAGCACTCTTTTCCAAGAAAATCTGCTAGTTTTTCCCAATCAGTTCCAATAAAATAAATCTATTGAAAAAAATATTAAATCAAGAAAGATTTTCAAAAAAAGAAATTCTTACACGTTTTCTTAACTTGGCTTGAATAAATGGCTTGAATACTTTAAAAAGTATATTAAAAGCGTATGAATTGTTAACAAAGTAAATTCCCTTTACTCGTAGAGGAACGCATTCTTGTAGCCACTCCAGCAACATTGCAGCAAACATTGGCGTGAAATGGACAATTTGACTCAATGAAAGACCTGAAAATAATTTTTCATTATGAAAATATTAAGAATTTATATTAATAAATTTGTAAATTTTAAAATACCTTCGAAATCCATAATTACTGAAACGCCATTTATCTAAAAAATTAAAAATTGAAAATAAATAATTAACGCAATTAAGTTTACGTTACTTACTTGAGACATCGGTTCAATCATTGCTGCCTGCAACGAAAGTTGCACTGCGCGGAAAAAGTCGTTTGTTGAAACTCGCGACGGCTTCCAATTTTCTAATAAATTATTTTAACGTCAAAAAAGTTTGAATTCTCATAAAAAAAATCTCCACTTACTTCCTCCATGGATAAACAAAATTCTTCTTCCTTCTTTATCTCGAAGAGGATAATATTTGAATAATCCATCCTCAAAAACAGTTCTGACGGACTCGGGCGTTAAATTATCGCAGATTTTTTTGTGCTTCAGTTTAAACTTAAAATATTTTTGCATTCGCTCTAAAGTACTTTGTGGATAAAATTTGCAAGGCCTAAGATATGTTACTAAAAATGGGTCCTCTAATGGAAACACGAAATTATCCTCTCCTGAAATAGTAAAATTAAAAATTTAATTTAATTCAAATTAATAAAAAATTAGAAATTAACAATTTAAATTCAATAATAAAATTTTTTTAAATTAATTCAAATTGTAAAAAAAAATAAAAATTTCCCACAAAACTCGGAAAAACCAATTTTATAAATATTTTATTTTTTTACATTGAAAAATGTGATTTAAGAGTCAATATCGACCTTGTTTCATCCCACTGTTGCATCCAAAAAGAAGTCTTACGCTTTCGGGTGACTCACTGCAGTGTAAACTTCTATGGCCGAATTTTTTCAACTTAAAAATTCATGAATTAATGCAGTTTTAAATTAAATTCGGAATACAAAGCGAGAAACTGAGATCATGGAAGTGATTTAAATTTTTTAGAATTATCAGTTTAACAATAATTACTAATGCATTAATTCTAATGAAATAAGTTTGAGAGGTCAAGCATTATTATTTATTTCGTAAGTTACACGCTAGTTGCTGCATTTACACGGAAGTTAACCGACCAATGAATTCATTCACCGCTTACGTCATTGTTTTCACTGTCAAGGTTAATTCACAATAGTGGTTATATGGCTCAAAGAGTTACTAAAACGCATTGTTTAGTTAAAGAAACTGGTTGAACCAACGATCATGACATACTTTCAGTTTAAAGTCTCTGCATACACATTTACTTTAGACGGTGAATGTACTTCGCGGTTGAATTTTGATTTAGTAATATCTTCATAATGAAATTGAAGTTTGATCACTTGAAGATTTTTAATTTTAACAAACAACACTTTCGAGAAATTTCATAAGTCCAAGGTGCTCGGAACCAATGAATAATTAGAACTATTGACGTCACAAGTGACTTGCAAAAAGTTCCAGGGTAAATTCCATGACGCAAACTTCATTAAATCTCAATTATTGCTTCTTCCTTCATTCGCTTAAAAAAACTTTAACCTCTCTTTTTTTTGTTGTTGTAAAAAAAGTAAAGAAAAATAGTTTTCACTAATTTTCTCTAGGTTACAAAATTTGTTGATCGTCAATGTTCAAACACATGAAAACAGAATTATTTTCACTCAACAAACTAATTTAATTTCATTAAATCTTTAAAACTTTTAGATAAACTTTTTTAATATAAAATTTTACCTTTTAAAAGCTCTTTCAGTTCTTTGATTGCTTGCGCTTTTATTTCCGGCGTTTCGCGCAATTCAATTCTTGCCTTTTCTAAATATTTCTCGTCACGAATTTCTTCATATTCCAAACGAATTTGATAACCGTCACTCAAATCAACGAAAGGCAGTTTATCTTCACCAAACTTTACTGACATTGCTGCTGCTGTTGTCTTTTTCACTTCTTACTTCTTAAACGTACAAGTGATGACTGACATTGATCACGCTTTGTAAGCAAACGGAGAGAATTTAAAGCAAAACCCAATGCTTTTGTAAAACATTCGTTCAATAAATCAAAAACTAATGCTGCATCGTTGTTATTTTGTTATTTTCCTTAGTCAATTATATTTGTAAAACTAATGAGACTAATGAAAAGTAAAATTAATGGGTGAACGTCTAATTATCCATTTAATTTGATCAACGCAGGGATCAAAGTAAAAATGAACTTGCATCAATAAATATCAACACTTTTTATATAACAGCAAATTTTTTATTAAAGTCTTAAAAAATAAAAATTTTATTTATTAAAAGCTTCTTTAAGTAGTTCTCAAGTGCACTTCGACCGATGAGTCACCATCGCTGATAGACAAACAAGCAAACAACTAAAGTGTAAATACCCAACTACACAAAATAGATGTCAGGACAACTTTTACACATTTTTAACTGAAATAAAATTTCCTGAAATTAAATTTAAATTAAAAAAAAACAATTCATTTTAAACTTTACCAACGTTCAATTTTTTTCATGTTTTATCTTTTTAGAATAATATGTTTCCACATTTTTATCATCGGTTCACTTATAATGGAAAATGAATGAAATTTTCACTTTCTCTGATTCAATTTTAATGTTTATAAGTGTATGTGTTACTTTACTCTAGTTTTTTCAACATCCTTTAGATCTTTTTTTTGATGATTTATTTTATTTAAAAGTGTTTTAATATTTTTTTTTATATCGCACTTAATACAATTAGGTGGGTAGTCATACTAGTTTTCATGTCTTATCATTATAATATTTCCCTCATTAACAAAATATTCCTTGTGAATAGTGAGATTGGGAGAATTTATTTATTATTTATAGCTTTCATTCTCTTTCTCGCTTTCATTCACTTTTTTGTGAAGGTTATGATAATTTTTTTTCTTATATAAATGAAAACTTTACCCAATGATTATAAACTTCCGTAACTTTAAAGATAATTCAAGAAAGAGAAAATACATTTTAAGACTTTATAAAAATTTGTTTTAATCTTTTGTGTTAGTCCATAGCCTCAAAGCTAAGGAGATTTTCTTTATTACAAGAATAGTTTTAGAAACTCAAAAATTTAAATATCTAAATTAAATTCAGTGATTGAAAACTTTGAATATTTTTTTTTTCAAATTGTTAACTTTCAATTCAACTCAAAATATTTATATCACTCTTATTGAATTATCTGCAAAGCAAATTTTAAAGTGTAAATTAAATTCTCAAATAATTTCTCTTAAAAAAATAAAAAGTTTTTTTTTGTAATTCTAGTAGAAAATTTAGCATAAACATTTCTTGTGTAACAACTTTATTAGAATCTAATAAAAGCGAGAATCGAATAAACTTCATTTATATTTTTTGCTCCTACAAAATTTTATGTTTAATTGTGAAAGTAACAAATTAACACGATTCAGAATAGTTTTTCATCAATTTTATCAATTCACGTGCTTAACAATAAAATTTTCTATTTAATTTTTAATATTTAATTTCTTTTGATGGCACTTAACACTTCTTATTTATTTTGTTTCAAACATGAAATTGATATTTATTAAATTATTTCTATATTTTAAACTTTATACAGCGCCGAATTAGCATTTTATGCTAAAAATAGCATCCATTCATAGTTCTAAATAATTATTAATTAGTGTTTTTAACATGTAACTTTAAAAAAGATTTTATAATGAAACCAAAAGTTGTCTTCATTAAAATGAGTTTTCAAATTAAATAAATCGTGAATCAAAAAATCATAAATAGTGATAAAAATAATTGATAGTATTTTAAAAGTAAATGACTCACACTGATAACAAAATTAAACAAGCTACAATCCTTATAGTTAATAAAAACGGAACGATTTTTTAATTACTTTGCTAAATACCAGGTGTACGAAATTAATTTCTTTAATGCCTGCGTTTGAATTAAAATTTTAAATAATTTCGGGATGAACAGAAAAAATTGCATTTTTAAATCGAAACTAGAATTGTTGCTAGCTAGTTTTTGCAGGTAAAATGAAAATTTTTAGCTCAGTAAAGGTAATTTTTATGCTCGTGTTTCTTTAAGAATTTCCTGGATGCATAAAATTTTAAGTTTTTGCTAGAAATCACAAATTAAAAATTAATTTTTTCTTCTTTTATCTACAGGTATTCATGTATCTCGCAGAACTCAGAATTAAAAAACAGAAAACAGGTTTTGGAAAAATCCAAAATTAATATATAGCGGAGCTATAAAATATGAAAATTAAATAAAAAAGATTAAATTCGTCTAGCAATAATTTGAAGTCTACGCAGTCAGGAAACAAAATGAGAAGAAACAATTCCATGAAAATTGAGCATAAAATAAATTTCCTTGATGGCTAGTATAATTAAATAATAGTTAGGACACACGGACAGAATATTGAATTTTCTTACCACCGTTACGCTAAAAATCGAAATTAACAATAATGATTAATGAACCTATCTAAAAGTCAACTTTTTTTGCATACACATACAGTGAAAAATAGAGATACGAGAGGTGAAGTTTGAAATTGAAGAGGACATCAATTTGTAAAAATTTTACTTCATCTTATACATATGTGCTAATTTCAATTTATTTCATTCTTTTTTCTTCGCTAATATATTCTTTATTTTTTTCTCTTAATTTATTAAGCGTATCATTTTTTAATTTAAATTTTCTCGCTATTTTTTTCTTATGACTAAACGTTGTTACCATCCTTTTTATTTTATTTATTTTTGCTAACGTTTTTATACCGAAGTGCAAAATTTTTCTCTTGCTCATTGCACCTTTAAAGTTAAAGTTTTTGCTTTTTTTGCTAACAAACACTAACAGAGACTATTTCAAATACTCTGATGACAATTTTATAGCGATCAATTTTGTAGCTTGTAGATTTCAAAGCTAAAAAATAAATGTTTTATTTTTCAAATTTGTGTCTTATGAGCACCCATACTTTTTTTGCTAAAAGATTCACTTACGATAACTCAAAATTTACAAAATTGATTGCTATAAAATTAGATCTAAAAATTTTGTCCGTTTTATGGTGGTTTGAAAAGCATGAATGAACACAAGAAACCTATTAAAATTATTTTTATTTTAAAAAATTTGGAACCGTCTAAACTATTAGTGGAAACAATTCTTGAAAAAAATTTTACTGCGTTCAGTCATTTGATTGCGGGATAGCAAGAAAACGATAGACTAACAACTCTTTTTCAAAATATTAAAATTTCATTGCTTTACCTGACAAAAAAATACTATCAAACTTATATAGAGAAACTTCAATTTTATTCAACTTTAAATTTTATCATAAAACGAATGAAACAATATTTTCAACTTATTAGTTTATATACTTTCCTTAATTGTCTTATTATTTTTTTTAAATTTGAATTCAATTAACCAAAAAAGATTTTATATATTTAGATAAATTTCAAGAGAGAGAGAGTTGTACATTAATTACAAAATAATTAAAGAACAAGCAAACTAAAGTTAAGTCTTCTACGTTAGGAAGAATTTTTTAAATTGTTTTTTAATAAGGCAGCACTGAGATGCTTTTTAAATTTTTTTCTCAACAAAATTTTCACAGGATCATTGGCAAAAATCCTCAATAGTTGTAAAAAACGCAACCAAAATTGTTTATATAAAAATCAAGTCGAGAAGAAGGTAAAAAATTTATTAATTAAGAAAATCGAGTGCATTCTTTTTTCACGCCTGACAACATTAACAGTTTACGTTTTCAGGCTTGAATATGTTTGAAGCAAGTGTACTTTTGCATTTTTATAAAACTTTCATTCATGACGTCATAATTTTTTTACATGAACGCACACAAATTTAAGTTTAAATTTTCAATAGTTAAAAATTTGGATGTAGTGTTTTTTTCACGCCTCACCGACTGGCTGTTTAATTATTTTTTTTCTCTTTTGCGATCATAAGTTTCTTCTGTTTTAATCCTTATTTTTTTCTACCTATAATATTTTGTTTTTTTCTTTCTTTCAAAACAAATGTCATTGAGGAGTTTCATTTTCACTTTTTTTTTATACAAGTCAAAGAAGAAAACATTGAAGATTTTTTTAAATAATTAGTAACAAATGAGAGACAAAGTCAATGATGTTGTTATGTTTTCCAGATCATCCATTGTAATTTGCCGAACATTATCAAAATTAAACACAAAATAAAGTTTTTTTTTCAAGTGCCAAATGCAGCCAGAACCAATAACGGTTCTTTATTGAAAATTGTAAACTTTTTAGGGATTGTTACGATACTCTTAAATGTAAAATAATTTAAGTGTTGACTATTTTTTTGTTTGTTAAAAAACGTTTTAAATCAGCAAAATTATTTACTCATTCAATTTTGGACTTACATTTTGTATTCAAATTTTAATTCTCAAGAACTGTCAATATTATTTTTAAGTTTATATTATATTCTTTTTATTTCTCATTAAGTTAAATTTAAAACTCTAACTGTATAAGTGTGTGTCTGTGTGTGTGGGACCTTTTTGAATTCATCCATAATCTTCTCTCTTTTTTTTATCTCAAGATAATGTGTTTTTTTTGGTAATTTTAATCGGCTAGACAATAGCATATTTTACTTGCTATCACGTATAATTAATCTGTAATAAATATTAAACAGCAGTTTCTGTATGACTATGCGATGATAATCGCTCTATATCAACCTCAGGTATAGTGAGTTCGTCTGGTATGTTATCGGCATATTCGATCGAGGATGCTTGTGAAAGACGTTTACTTAGCGATGTTTGCTTGCGTAAGACTTCTGCCAGTGATGTTGTACTGTGTTCACCATATCTCGAGTCGAGTCCTTGGCGGAAAGCGTTAACAACACGAATCTGCTTCGATTTGAGTTTTTTTGTATAAATAAAAGGAGAGAAAAAGAGTGAAAAACGAGAATAAGAAAAAAGAAATTTAATTTTTTTTCATTTTTCTTTAAATTGTTTTTGGTCTTATTTGCTAGTTGACATAGATGCAAACATCTATTTAACACCAATACGTTCATTTTACACTGACTTCAAACACATAATCTACAAAACTGAAGGATAAATAAACTGGCACGGACGCTTTACCGTAAAGTGAAACACATCAGTCTAATTAAATTTCAATAATTGACTGCAACTCGAAAAAATATTTTTAAAGCTTTATTTCAGAAATAAAGAGAGATGTAACCAATCGTGGTCTATGTTAATTTTGTAATTCCTCTCTCCGTTTCTTGATTTTAAAATGGAAAATAATAAATGTGTAAAATTTAACGATCTTTTCAAAAATATCATTTTAAATTTTGCAATCTTCGAATTTTATGAAATAAAGTTTTATTTTTTTTCTACAATCTAAAAATATCGTGTAAATATCCACAAATACGTGCTGAAGCAAATGACACAATATAGAACGATCATTGCAGTTGAGAAATTATCAAATAAAACATGCAAGGAAGTAACTAAAATCTTCTTTTCCGTGGATATCAAAATTTTTGGGACTTTTAATTAATGTAAAAATAAAAAAGTTGGTTTAGGAGAAGAAAGAAAGCTGAAAGTATACGGGAAAAGGAAGAAAGTGGAAATAGTCTGACGAACTTTCATTGTTTTCTATATTTTAAGTTGTCATTTATGTCACACAATTCCTAATTTTAGAATCACACTCCCTTAGTTTGATTATTCATTTGAACATTAATACAAACAACAACAAGAAGCAATTGAAGAAGATTTGTTAAATTAAAATATTGTGTGTAAAACAGCTGAAAAATTGTTAGTAATATTTTTTTGGCCACATTTCATACGTTTCTGTTCAATTCATTGACTGAATATGTTTAAATTATATTTTCGAATAGTTTTTTCTCTATCCAACATAAAGAAAATGCATTGACGACAATCAATAAAACAAATTAAATTACAAAAGCATTTTTTTCTTCGAAGCGATATTAGAGAAATTTGCGAAACTATCATCAATTTGGTTATTAACACACAAAATCTATACTCTATGCTTTATTTTTAAGCGAAAACAGAAATCGAAAAATAATTGGCGAAGTAGCGATATATAAAAATGTGTTTTTATAAAATTGTATATTTTTTTTTATGATTAAAACACTAAAACAAAAAGAGAAAAAAAACATAAAAAGGACACAAGGAAAAGCAGCTTACAGCCTGGTCTGTCGAACTTTTGCTGTATGGAACAGGAATCAATCGCTCTTGTAATTCACCGCCTATCACCTATGTCATCAGGAGTATTGTTGGTTGAATTATTTATTTTTTTTTTCGATTCGTTGTGATATTTTGAAAAAGGATAAATTGTGAAAATTTAAATCAAAAAAGGAAAAATTTGTGTAGTTGGTGGAAAGAGAAAAAAGAAAGAGAGAGAGAGAAGAGAAAGGGAGAAAAGAGAGATTAAACATCTGTAACTTTTTACAAAAATAAAAACTATTTTAATGAAAAGAAAAAAGTTAAGACAGTAGATTTTGAGAAAAATAGCATTATTGCTTTTTGTTGTTATTATTTTCGCGATTTTAGATTCATAAAAAAAAGGAGACTGATTTCTTAAAACTTTAAAAATGATAAGAACCCACACGTGTAACTTAATTGTGGCAGATCAGTATTATGAAGTCATTTTGAATAATTATATTTTAATGGAGAATGTAAAATGTACATTATGGTCATGATTGAATGGCCATCGTGGATAAAATTCAAAAATCCATCAATTTTTATTTCAGTTTATATAACAAAATTAATTAATTGCTTCATTAACTTTCAAAAGCTAATCAAAATTTTGATCATGTTGAGCTCTGTCAAAGTTTTTAGTTTTTATGAGTTTGAAAAAATAAAAGCTTTAACTTTTTGGTCTTTTGCCTATCATATTCATAAACTAAAAAATTTTTGTCAGAGATGGTCAATTACATTTTAATCGAATAAAAATTAAATTAATTATTTAACAAAATTCATGATTACATTAGGTACATGGAATTTTTATGAATATGTAATTGTCCATCTCTGTTTGTTTTTAATCCACATCGTAGGATTTTTTATTACAATATCAAAAGATGAATTTTCTGAGTCCTAAGAATTATTTTTTGATATTGAAAATTTTTTGTAATGAAATTTAAATTTTTATAAGATTGCAAAAAAAATTCATTCGACAAGAAAGATTTTCCAGTTCCGCTAAGTATTTTTTTTTTGCTTTGAATTTTGATTTTCTAAAAAAAATTATTTCGTGTCATGAATTTTTTTTCAAAATTTTAAACAACGTTGCCAATCTGAAAAGTCCCTAGTAAAAATAATTTTTCGTTCAGGAAAAAAATCTTTCCGTTGCCAATTTAGTTTAATAAGAGTTTTATTGCATTTTGACGACACTGTTATTTTTTGATAGTTATTTATAAGCATGAAAAAGTATAAATTTTACGCAAAATGATAACATTTTATAAATTAGTGTTAAAAAATAGTTTATATAATTTATAAGTACATTATTTATACGAACTTTACAATTTTTTACGGTTATTTGATTCAAAAAAAAAATTCAAAATTCCATTTATTGAAGAATGATTATAAATACTGAATGAAAAGTGACAAAGCGTTAAATTATGGAGCAAAATTAGGGGAAAAATTTGTGCGAACAAAAACAAGCAGAATATTTTTGCACTGACTTCATGCAAAATTTGATAAGATCATCAATTGTGACCGTTAATTAGCTTAGTTCGAACTGCATGAAACTATTTAAGTGAATTTGAATAATTTTTAACAAAAAAATGTAAATAATAATTTTGAAATGTAACAAAGATTTAAAAAATAAAATTATAACATTTTAAAATGAAATTCTGATGATTAAAATATATTTAATTAAATGTAACAATGTTAAATAATTAAACTCGTTCCTAATCTACTATAATTATATTTATTTCTTCATCAAAAAAAAAGTTTTATTTGAAGAAGAAAATAAAAAATATTAGATAACTTAACAAAGAAGTTTAGATTTTTGTTTCTTTAGTTTTATCAATTGATTCTTCAATATCATCATCATCAATGTATCGTGCATTTATATCGTGAATATTTAATGGTTCGTGAGGACGTAAAGTTGGAACTTGAATTGTTATGTTACCGGGTGGAGACTCACGATTAATATTTTTCAAAAACGCATTTTTGGAGTACAACAATGAGGATGAGGTTGGTTTTGGATTTTGGTTGCTTTGCTGCATGTTACGCAAGCTTCGTAGACTATGAATTGATCTGCGCTCCTCCATGTCTTCCAGCGTTGACTTAAAAGCGCGGACAACGCGCAACTGCAAGCAAAACATTTTTTGTGTTTTTGTGTTTTTAAATTTTTTTTTGCGAATTTTTATGTTTTTAATTCTTCGCTATGAGAGCAATTGAGCTTGGCGTACAATTGTTAAAAAACAACTAGGAACAACACAACATGCAGTAAAATTTGATTTTTGAGATGACTTCAAAATTTACTGACTTTACAAGAAATTAAAAAAATGGGTTAAAAAACATAAAAATTGGCAAAAAAATTTTATAGGTTTAGTTGAATTTTTTTTTACATTAAGAAAAAATAATAAATTTTTTCTTTTTGTAAATAAATGTTTAACTCAAATGATATTAATAAAAAATAAAGTTATGAAAAAGAAAAAAAAAGGGAGTTTAAAAATAAAGAAGAAAGATCACAAGAATTTGTCTAAAGCAAATTAAATTAATTTAAAAAATGCGACACGTATTATGCAAAAAATAATTTGTTTGTTATCACAATAAAATAATATGAAGCATTTATATATGCTAAAAAAACAAAAATACACTAAATCAACTAAAAAATTCAATAAATGGAAATTTTTAATTAAACTTTTTACACTAATTAGAACAAATTAATTAAGAAAATGTGTTTAATCAATTCTAAACAGTCTTAAATGTTTGTTTCTTATGCGGAACCCACCCAAGATCTGATATAACCTATTTTTCAAGTAAAATTTTAGAGATTTACTTAAAAAATTAACCTAAAAAATTGACGGGCCAGCTAATTTTTATACTGATTTTCTATCAAATTGTGTATCACATTTTCATAATCCTGTCACGATTGCAAACAATTAATTAAATAATTTTAAAAGTTGCGTTAAATTTGCTTTGAACTTTTTTAAATTTTTTTTAAAACTTTGGCTGCTTTTAATTTTGATTTAAAATCATATACGAAAGATAAATAATATTTAAATTTGGATAAAGAGGTTGGGGGTAAAGGTGAAAATTAAACAAATGCCACACATCTACGTCTTAAACATTCTGCATAAAGAATGAGCAAAAAGGGGAGGATAATAAATTATTGCACAACGAAATAATTTTTTTTTACAAAAATCTACAATCAAAAAATTTAAATACAATTTAAAAATCTTTTAAGCTCTCATGTTTGAACATGATCAAAAAGTTTTAATAAATGCGACTTGTGAATTGTTGAATTCCCTCTAATTTAGTGTTTTTTCATACGCATTAATTTTTAATTTAAATACAAGGACACATAGAAGGAAAACTGACTAAAAAATAATTTAAATTTCTATGTGGGGTTAACATCTAAAGTTTGTATGTTGCATAATAAAATAAAAATCTATTTATGAAGAATTTTCTTTAGTGATTTCCTCCTAAAATTATTTCAAGCTAAAAATCACTAAAATGTGTTTCGAAAAATCTTTCTACAATAAAAACAATATATGAGAGCAAGCAAAACAGAATGCATTTGATCGATTAAAATTAATTTATGACGGGTTTGGTGAGAAGTATAAGCTATACTGTTAGCTATAGGGAGCAACTTCTGATTTTCAAGGGAGGAATTTTAAAACTTGCAATAATTCAAATAGTTTTTACGTACTTGTATCATAACTTTTTTTGTTAACATTTCTGCGCAGATATTTTTTCTGTTCTCGAAGAACTTCCTATATATATTTATATATTGCTGCTATTCATATTCTAAGTCTTTAATTTTTTTCATATAATTTCTCACTAAATTTGTGTGCATTGTATTAATTAGTGTAGAGAGCAGTGCGCGTGGAGAAATCTCATTTTTTCTACATATCAGGCACAGGTAGAGAGAGAGAACCAACAAATTTTCATTTTGGCCTTGATCCATAATAATGTGAATTTCAGTTACTACCCTACTCTTTTTCTACTCTCTTAAGAATGTTGCATATATTGCGCAAAAATAAGTTCAGAACTTTTGTTTCCTTTTAGACAACAAAAACCATTTCTTATACTTCTGTCTCTTTTATTGGTTCTGCCGGCTGGTTCAAACATTTTTTAAATTATGCAAAAAGAGAAAAGGAATTTAATAAAAAAAGTTAAATATTTCAGTTTGATAAATTCTAAATTCTAACAATTATTTGAACAATTTTAAAATAATATTTTTGAAAATTATATTGTAGCAAATGTTGTGCAAATAAATATGGCAAAAGAAGGATGTTGGAGGGCGTGAAGATGGTGGCATAATGAAAGAGAAATATTTTTTATTTTTGAAGTATAAATTTTTTGAAAATTTAACTAGAATGATTAATTTTTAACTTATGATCCTCTAAATGACTAAATTGTATAGAGATAACTAGACAACCAGCCAACTAAACTACAGAAAGTAAAATTATATAAATATGAACAGTAAATTTAATTTCAAATAATATTTGATAAAAAAGCTTTCTCGGTAGAAAATGTAAACTTTTAAAAAGTTATCTTGAGAATCACGAATTTTTTTGGCTATTAATAAATTTTTTAATATTTAACAAAACCATTTTAAATAAAATGACGCGAAAGGAAAAATATTTTAAAATTTTAACGATGCAGGATTTTTCACCTTTAGAAGTAAAAAATTACACAGAAATGGACAAAGTTGGAATTTAACTATTTTACAAATATTTAAATCCGCCATGGTGTGAGTGTGAATTATTAAAACTTAACAACCCATTAGAGTTATTTAATTTTTATCCTCAAACTTGCATAAAAGAGAGCGACAGAGAGTTGATGGAAAATTTGAGATAAACTGGATGGATATGAACTAAAAAAATTGAACTAAAATTCAGGAATAGTTTTAATTTTAGAAGAAGAGAGTAGGGGAGGAAATTTAACGGAAAATGTAAAAGTTTTTTTTTGAAAGATCATTTATCGACCACTCGTCACCCACCTGAGTTTGAAGTCTAGTAAGTCCACGAATCCAAAGAATTTGTCCCGCACGTGGTTTTTTCTCATCCATTGGATCGTAGCGAGAGTCATCACCAACCATGTTAATTGCTTCCGTGTAATTTTCTGGATTTCCACGTCCCCATCTTAATTAAAATTAATAATTAATAAGCAAGTCATTAAACACTAAAAAATTCTTACGATAGTATTTTTGGTAAACTGCGTGTTGGAATTGTTGTTACAACTTGGCCCCAGAGTAATGTACCCATACCGAAGAACAAACACCAGAGCCATTGTTCGAGTGTTAAAGCTTTCGTTGAAAATGCCATTTTACCGTACTGAATGATGACGACCTATGTAATAATGAAAATTAATAAAAAAATCCTCTAATATATTTTTTAAATTATTTCTCACCTGTGATATCCAAGTAATGACCCAAATCGAATAGAAAATGGGGTTTGTGAAAATTCCAGCAAAGATATTTCTCTGTCCGTGAATTTTGCGCGCGTTAAGTTCATTGAAAAGTGTCATTAATACAAATGTATTGAAGATAATGGTAAAATGTTGTGATGGGCCATCGCCAAGTTTTGCGCCTCTTCCTGATTCGATATCGAGAATTCTATCGCCGGCAAAGAGTAATCCAAAGATGATCGTTAATTGATACACCGCCTGACCGAGAATATTTTTCATCATAGTTCTCGATATGAGAGGCTTTGTTCGGCCGTAGGGCTTACGGAGGAGAAGGTCAGGTGTTGGCAGTTCTGTAGCTAAGGCTAATGACGCAAGTGTGTCCATAATTAAATTCACCCAAAGCATCTGCACGGCTTTAAGTGGCGAATCTTGAACAGCGCAAGCACCAATGAATGCAACAATTACAGCGACAACATTAACAGTCAATTGAAACTGTAAGAACTTGGCAATGGAATCATAAACGTTTCGACCCCACATAACAGCTTTAACGATTGACGAGAAATTGTCATCAGTAAGAATAATATCGGAGGCTTCTTTGGCAACATCTGTTCCAGCAATACCCATTGCAAAGCCAACATCAGCTTTCTTCAGTGCTGGACCATCGTTGGTACCATCACCTGTAACGGCCACTACTTCTCTTTGCTCACTAATTTTACTATCAATGATACCTGTTAAATTAAAAAAATTATTTAATTAATTGTTTGATGATATTTTAAATTTTTCTGTGTATACCTTTAACTAAGTTATATTTATCTGTGGGTGATGATCGTGCCAATACGCGTAGTTTAGGCCAAACTTTATCTAAAAGATGTTGCTGAATCTAAAAAAAGTTTTTTTTGTTTAAAAAGTTATTGATTTTGTAAAATTTCAAAAAGAAAACATACATCTCCGTTGCTATCACGAATTCTACGATTTAATTCCTTTCCTTCGAGAATCAAGAAGTCATCCTGAGGCCGAAGAATGCCACACTTTGTGGCAATTGAACGGGCTGTATTTATATTATCACCGGTGACCATGCGTACAGTAATTCCAGCCTTTTGACATTTGCGAATGGCATCAGGTACTTCGGGACGTACCGGATCCTCGATACCAACAACGCATAAACATGTCAAATTGTTAACCGTGTTCTCTTCATCTTCCCAATTGGGTTCATCATTGGGACCGAGATGAACTTCATTAATGTTCGGCTTGCCACGGACAAAATCGCGATAGGCAATCGAAATGGTTCGAAGACCATCACAAGCCATCGGTTCAATCACTTGATGAAGTAAACGCTCTTGCATGTCACGAGTAAACTTTTCTAATCGTCCCTCATGACCATAAATGAAGGCGCATCTAAAGGAATAAATAAAAAATATATTAACAGCTCTAATTAAGATGTTTTTAAATTTACCTTTTTAAGATAATTTCTGAGGCGCCTTTTGTATATAATCTATAACCACGATCTGGCAAATTAATAACCGTGCTCATCGATTTGCGGTCAGAATTGAATGTATAAACACGAACAAATGCTTTCTCCGGAATTTCCTCGCGAACTCGATGATAACTTTTGCCGAGTGAGTCGACAAAGCCGAGCAGTGAACATTCTGTCTTGTTACCAATCTGGTTTGCGAGATCATTCGGATTTTGTCCTGGCTGCAAAAGCGTTAAATAAATATATTTTAAGAAATTGGAGCTTTGAATAAATAATCGAACGTACCATTAACTGTGAAGTATAGGCTGAGTTCACACTAATACCCTCAATAATTTTGTTTCCAACTTCGCTTGGTATGTCGTTAAATTTGGGAGTTACTTTCATTAGTTTTTCGCAGATGTATGATTGTACGACCGTCATTCGGTTTGTTGTTAATGTACCAGTCTTATCGCTACAAATGGCAGTGGCATTTCCCATCGTTTCGCATGCATCTAAATGACGCACTAAATTGTTGTCCTTCATCATTTTCTAAAATATAAAACGATAAAAGTGAGGAAAGGAGGCAAAACGACAAAATAATATAATCACTCTTACTTTTACTGAATAAGCAAGTGACAATGTAACTGCTAATGGTAAACCTTCGGGCACGGCAACAACCAACACAGTGACACCGATAATAAAATGTTTGACTAAATCGTTGAAATAAGTACTCTTCCATGGCTGTTTGTTAATAACGAATGTAGATACGCAGAATTGTATAACTAAAATCGCAACGGTTAAGACAGCAATCGTAGAGCCAGCGTAACCAATTTGAATAGCTAATTTCGTAAGCTTTGCTTGAAGAACACTCTTTTCCTTCTTATGACCACCTCCACCACCACCACCACTTCCTTCCTCAGTTTTTTCTGGTGTGCTTGCGCGTTCTTGTTGCGGAACATCTGGGTTTTTAGCATTATAGCTTCCGTGGTAAGCTTCTAAGTCATTTCCAGTGCCATTTCCATCGTGACTAATATGACTGTTGGATGTAACCTGACCTGGTTCACCTAATTAAGAAAAAAATAATTAAATTTTAGTAAATTTATTTAAAATAAAAAATTTAACAAAAAATTTTCAATTACATCGATAACTTTACAGTAAGAAATCAATTTTAATTTAATTTTCTAAGAAAAGATTTAAAATTTAATATTAAAAATATTTACTTAGAAGTTAATTCTGTGATTAAATTTAACTCACTTGCATTTTAAAATATTATTTTTAACTTAAGATATTTTAATGCTTCTTTAGGGGGAATCATGACAAAGCATACACAAAAGGGATGTTTTTACAAAGATATTTATCATGCTAAATGCATCACTAAAGATTTAACACTAATAAAATTTTCAAATCAATAAATGAGTTTATAATTGATAAAAAGGAAAGAAATATTTATGTATGTTTTTATATATGCGCAATTTTTAAATAGCTTACAAAACTTCAGGGGTCGACAACTCCCATATAAATCCATATAAAATTTATATGATTTATATGGCGTATACATTTTATATGGTTTCATACAAATTTTGGTGGCATATAAGTTTTATATGGAAGTTGTGGACCCTTGCAAAAAATTTTATGTTTTGAAAAAATCAAACACAAACACGAGTCTATTTGCAATTGATCAGTTTATATAATTTAATTATATAATTATTATATAATTATATTATTATAAAAAATTTATATTAAATTTAAATAATAAAATTTAAAAGATGTAAAAAAAAAAAATTAAAGAAAAAAAAAAAAATTTTAATTAATATAAGTATATTAAAATAATCCAATAAATGAAAAATTATGATAGATTGCGCAGAAAATTATTTTAAAATTTTTAAACTTAGATTTATATTAAAAATTATTAACTCCTAATATCGATTGTGTCATTAAGTGTTGGGACTGTTAAAATGTTTTTTATGTTTTTAAAATAGAGCAAGATATAAATATCACGCAAATAAAAAAATGGGAGAAAGGGGGAGGATAAGAAATCACAAATGACAGCAGAGATGAGCAGTCAAAAATTGAAGCAAAAATCATTCAAAAACTGCCATTTATGCTCGCATGATATTTATATCTTGAAATGAAGTCTAACACTTAGGAAAGAAAATAATTTTTAAATTAAATAAATTTTTTTCCTTCCTCTATCTTTTTAATTAAATTTTGAAAATTCTCATACTTATTTAATAATCACCTGTTAAACTCTTTTTCTTCTTCTGCTTTTTTGCTTCTGCGATATTAATTGAATTTGTCCAAGCCCGAGTTAAAAAAGAATATTTTTTTGCGAATTTTTTGATAAGTGTTGAGGATAAAATTTTGTAGAAAGGTTGATGGCACATGTGTGATTTTCATTTTTAAACATTTTCATTTAAGTTAGGTGATTTTTTTTTGAATGATGAAATTAAATACAACATGCAAAAAAGGAAAAAAATAATGATTAGAATTATCATTGATAGTGTTTTTCATTTACATGGATTGAGAAAGCTTCAAAACTATTAGAATGGATAAGGATAATTTTCATTTTAAATGGGAGCCAAGATAAATTTTTTAAATGGGGAGAAAATTTAACGATTTATTAATGTAAATTTACTTGACGTTAAAATAAAAAGAATGTCCAGGAAGGAGAAGACACAAAATCTACATATTACTACAAAAAAGATCACTAAAATTCCTTTTCCAAGAAAAAACATGGAAAAAGAAGGAAATGGAAAATTTTTTATCCGTTCTCCATGCATAAAATGCTCCGAGTTTATTTAAAGTTTTAAATTCAGGAAGATAAAGAGATAGATTTAACACGTAGGAGAGAAAAAAGTCCCTAAAATAAAATTCCCTCAGCATTTTCAATTCTCTTACCCTTTTTCATCTTTTTTATTGCTTGCTCTTGTTCATCAACAGCAGCACCCAAAAGTGTAAAGATGATACCAGCCTGCGAGTTCACACCGACAGCAGTAACAATCATCTTGCCGCTACCTTCCATCACATGCGTACCAGACAAAACCATTGGATCAGAGTTTCCTCCCTTTTTAACATGATCAGATTCACCCGTCAGCGACGACTCATCAACCTAAAAAGTAATTTTATATTTTAAACATAATCCAAAAGCACACAGTGATATAGCGAACCTTTAAGTCATTGCTTTGAATTAAAATACCATCTGCTGGCAGCAGATCACCATATTTGATTTGACAAATATCACCAACAACAATATCACCAACCAATATCTGAATCGCTTCGCCATTTCTAATGACGGAAAACTTATGTTCGCCTTCGATACGCGACTGTAGACCTCGAAATTGGCGTTCTTTGGAGTAGTCATTAAATGCTGTAACAATAACAACAACGATAACTGATACTAAAATTGCAAAACCTTCGATCCATCCATGATGTTCCTCCTCATCGGCTAGGACTAAAAAAATAATACAATTTTTATATTTTATTATCTTAAATTATTGAAGCAACTTACCATCGTCTTCCTCATCAGGCTTGTAGAACGAGAGCCCTAACGAAATGAGTGCTGAGATGATAAGGATGATGAGTGTTATATCTTGTACAGCTTCACATACGAGCTGGAAAAATGTTTTCGGCGGTTTGGGTGGTATAACATTGGAACCGAACGTTTCACGTCTATGTTCAATGTCTAGCCGGTTTCCGCTAAGACCTTTATCTTGGGATGTGTAGAGTCGATCCATGATACCTTCTATTCCACCAAAATCCTGAACTCGTTGAATGCCTTCGCGACCCCTGTGTTCCATGAGTTCGCGGAGTTCTTTTAACGAAATGCGATATTTCGCCGGTCGTCCGTCGATCATTGCCATTTTTAATTTTTTTCTTCTACAATTAAATTTGTGTTCTTTTCTTCTTTATTGTTAATGTACTGAGTGTGCGCAGAGTTAAACACCTAAATAAACTCGTTTGTGAGTTTGCGATGCTCTTTTAGAGATGTTTTTTGGAAATTAGATTAGAATGCTTATAATTTTGATTTTTTTTTTGATATCAACTGCTAATATTTTTTACTCTTTGTATTTAATAATCGCGCACAACTGAATGGTTGCAAGTAAAGGTCAATATTTCATTTTGTGGTTTTTACTTCTATAAAAATTGTTTAACTTTAACTACTTCTTTTTTAAATTTCAGTTTTTTTCCGGCTCACTTTAAGTGTTCATGAATATTAATCAGATTAAAATATGTCTTATTGCTTTTAACTTTTCAATTTTATGCACACACTTTTATCTTTTGGAATATTGTTTTCTCTGGCTTATGCTAAATATTTTTATTATTCAGGTTTTCTTCCATGACTCGAAAAAGAACACGATTCATTATTTTTCACTGTTGATGTCTTGATGTTGCACTAGAATTAGAAGAAGAAGAAAAAATTATAAAATACCTTTTTTAACACAAGTAAATTTTCGGAAAATTTCAATCAAGTTGCTGTGAGTAATAAAATCAGTAACCTTCGATATTTTTCTGTGTAATTATTCATGCTAACGTCAATTGTAAAAACTTTGCGTCATCGCGAGTGATTTTTTATACGTAATTATTTTCCAACATTATGCGAAAATGATTTAAAAAATTTTTTTAGCGCTATATTTTTTTATGTGAAAATTCTTCTCTAAATATGTCGGTGGCTACAATTTGCTCATGATAATGACCTACGACACTAAACTGATTTATAAATTTTTTGATCAAACTTTCGGTAAAAATTTTTTACTAAAAATGGAGAAAATTAACAATTTTTTAAAAAATCAAAAAAATTATTGATGAAGTAAAAATGGAGAATTGACAATTTTTAAAAAAATCTGAATTTTTTTATACCAAAAGAATTATTGAAGAAAAAATGGAGAATTGACAATTTTTAAAATATATGAATTTTTTTGTTGAAAAAATCATTGATGAAGTATAAATGCTTTTTTACTAATCATCAAAACACGTGGTTAAAATGTGAGTGATAGAGAGGAAGTAACAACTAAAAACTAACTCGCATGAATGAATTTCTAACACTTTGAAGAATAGTGAGAATGGGAGTTTAGAGTCAAGTCCAAAAATTACCATAGCTCAGTTTCTATCGCTTATTTTAGTACTCAACTAAAAATTATTTAAATTGACCAAATGGTAAATTTGTATTTAGAATTTTCTAAACTAAAATCACTACAAACAGAAATCTTGCGATTTAAAAATTTAAATAAGTTGTAAATTTCGTAATTTAAAATTTTATTATCAAAGAATTCTTTTATTCAAGCATTCCTCGGAATTTATTTCCATAAAAGTCCACTAGGTAACATTTTATTTTTATCACGTTGATGGTCGATTAACTTAGTGAACAACGGTGATTAAAATAATTCTTCACAAAATATTTAAAAAACAGCAGCAAGTAAATAAATGTAAATTGCATTCAATTTAATTGTAAAGCCATCATAAATGTGTAATTCAAGTGAAAATTCAACTTCTGTTTAACACACGGATAAAAAAAATTGAGAGTATATATAGCATCGGATTTATCGAGAGATTTTTTTTTGTAATTAATAAAAATTCACTTTAACACTTAAAAAAAAGTTCAATGCAAATCTAATCATACATATTGAAAATAAATAACGTACTGCAAAACGAGAAGTGAAACAGAATAATATCTTCAAATTGGCAGGATTCTAAAAATAGTGCACTGGCCCCGAAAGACGTTTCAACGGCATTACTTCATGTATATACTGCGCTAGCGGTGTGTGTACATACAATTTCAGCTTGATGTCTCGAGCACTTTGAGAAAATGTTAGCGGTTAAGAGAAGAAAATTCCTCAATTCACCGAAAAAAACGGGGACGAGTGAGTGCGCGCACGAGAGAAAAAATGTTCACATACATACATGAGCATGTGCACGAGGGAGTTAATGAAAATATTTGGCGGCTAAATTTTATTTAATAATGATGAAATTATTGTTCAATAAATTAGGTATTTGTGAGAGTTGTGAGCCGATGCATTGCAGACACCCGTAAAGTAGTTATTGGCTAAGGAGAGATGTAATTCAAGGTTTATTGCGGGATGATATTCATTATAGATTTTATCTTTGAACTCATCGAAATCGCTTTGAATTTGTTTCATTCATAAAAAGTTTTTAAAAATTTATCTCAGATTTTACGAGAAATTGGGCAGTAAAAATAATGTTTGTGCTTATGAGTTTCACGTTGGAAGTTTAAATATAAATTTTGTAAATTTAAAAATTTAAATTTTCTTAACCAAACCTGATTAAGAATGATTCACTGAAAAATTATTCGTTTTTACTTATGATTTATGAACGAGTTTTATTACCGACAGCAGTGGAAAAATCACAAAACAGACTTGCTCTTTGTTCACACATACGCGTTTGGGGTTTTAAACTCAAAAGGCAATCGAGGAGCAAAAAAAGATTTTCCGTAAATTATTTTACTTCACTTGTGAAATATAAATCGAGGCAGGCAATGATTATTTTTACTCTCCATTTCATTATTTCTCTCGCCATGATGACGCAATCGAGTGAAAAAGACATATGGAGTTTCTCTAAAGAAAACTCAAAATTTTAAGTTAAATTTAATTTTAAAAAAAATTATTTTTTAATTGAAATCTTCCACCACAATATTTTTTTTAAACTTCCAACCACTATTGAGTCCTCGGGACTAAAAATAGTCCAACAAAAGCGAGGAAGATTGAATATTTTAATTATTTTTTCTCATGATAGTACAGTCATTCTGAGTTGGTGTTCGTCAATTTAATTAACACAATGTGATAAAAACGCGTCGACACTAATAAATCTCTATTGACGATTTACCGACGAACGCTGCTAATTTTGTAATAATTATCAACTTAACGAAAGATGACAGAAAAATTCTTGTTGGCGAGCAAACATAAAACAGAGTTTTCGGTCAATCTTTAGTCTTTCTTGTCTTTAATACAATATTTGGTGTATTTTTCCGTAATCCTCGTGTTTTGGCATTGATCCAGATAAAAAAGAATGAACGAGTGAACAAACGAGATGGTTCAGAGAATTGTATAAGAAAAAGATATCACCATGAAATACTTTCAAGTTAAAAAGAATTGTTTCTTTGTTTTTCACGAAATTATTAGGAAATTAATTTTCATTAAGGTATTTAAAAATCACGTCGAGTATCAGACGATTGCATTAAAATCATGGATCAATGCATAAAAGGCAGAGCGCGATAAACATAAATGTTCTTTAATCACATTTTTATTCAATTCACCACTTGTTTTTATTTTTTTTTTTTTTTTTTTTTTTTGGGGTTTTTTAATCTAGTGGGTTTTCGAGCTATTGAAATGAACCCTTTCAACCTTTATTTGAACCATCGGTTAATTTATGAACCTCGTACAAGTTGAACATTAAATAACTTTTTGATTCATTCAATCACTTTTGAACTTGTAATAAATTGAGGTTGAATTAAATTAAACAAACTTTTCAAATTTAACCGACAAAGTTGATTCCATGAAATCATAAATGCACTAAAATTATTCTCAAGGCATTCTGTATTTTTTTAAGTACAACTTAGACACCTTTCATAACGTACCTCAAAAACTTTATTTCACTATCAAAAATAATCTGCTGCCTTTAAGAGAATATACAGACGAAGGCAGATCTGCATTCCGCGAAATCACGACGAACACTGATCAAATGCGAGAGACTCATTCAAGTAAGAAAAGAGAGAGATGAAAATGAGAAATTTTAAACTCTAGCTTGCAAGCGTTAACAAGCGTTTGACGACAGAGGGTCGTCAGTTAACTGATTAATGGTCGCGTAAGAAGTTGTAAGAAAAATTATATCGTGGTTGTTTCAAGTTTACTACAGTGAAGGTGTAAAAAATTTTTTTAGTGACGAATTTATGTAAAATGAAATTTTATTTAGTTAAATTTTGAATGCAAAAATTGATATAAAAAAATTAAAGAAATTCTAAAAATGAGACAACCTTTCACTGTACTTTATTCAGCCCAAATATAGCACTAAGCGACAATAATGATAAGATAGCAATGTTATCATACCGCACTACGAAACTTGTGCGAGTTCACGTATTTTTAAATTTTAAGATTATCAAACATTACCAATACATTATCACTAATTAATGTACGTCAATTGTTTATCAAACATTTGTTTGCTTGTTAAGTAATCGATAATTGGAGAGAGAGAAAAGATACCTGACCTTTACCGATTTCTTCTTTATCTTCATTTCTTTTTTTAAAAAAAATATATAGTAGAATAAAAAGAGCGAAACATTTTCACTCTTTTATTCTGTGGCGTGGTTAAGTGAAAAAATTATAAAACGACAGAAATTTACTTTTTTCTAAGCAAGTATGATAATAACATGATGTGATATTTGAGAATTTGTCCTTGAGATATTTGATATGTGCTGTTTTATATGTTATCAATATGCTGACCATCTTTTTTTCAGGACAGAAAATCAAAATATTTAAAGGATCAATTTAAAAATATTTTTTGATGAGAAAAAAAGGTTGCCATAAAATTTTCTTCTGCTCCATGAAAACTAATTTCATTGAGAAACAAGCAAGAAATTTTCATTTCCTAATATCTTCCCCGTAGATTTGTACGCACTTCAAGGTAACTGATTTAATCGAATTTTCAGATTTCGTAATAAATTCCCTTACTCGTAATTTCAAGTTAAAACCGTCTGGAATTTCATTTTAATTGTCTGACTAAGCAACAGAAAGACAAAGATAAGAAATTTTAATTTACGATATCTGCAATGATCTAAAATGTCTAACCGTTATCATCTTTATCTTTTGACATCATTAGCACATCGCAGTCATGCTAACTCTATTTTTAAGGACTGCAAGTAAGGTCTCAAATTTTTAGTTACATGATTTCGTGCACCTTGTTAAGTTAAATGATTTTAAACTTGTGGGTTTTGATAATTTTTAAACTAATGCGGAAGAAATTTATTTCATTACTGTATGATCCCATAAATCTTACGCCAACGCAATGCGCTTTTCGAGTACTTTACAACGTCAGTGATAAAAAAACAGATGAAATCATAAAAAAGAAGTCTATGTGACAAAAAGTGTTGTAAATATTAAAATGTTTGAGTAACTGACTATTCAAATTTTTCAAACTAAGATATCAAAATATTATAATGAATATTTTTAATTACATATTTTTTTAATATATAGGAAAAATTTGATCATACGTGCGACTTTAAAACTTAAACTATTCCAAAATGCTTTTCCAATCGATATAGGTATAGGAAAATAATTGTATATCAGAGGCAATTTTATTTTTGCTTCGCTCACACAAAAAAAATGTTTTGTGCTATATTTAGCATTATTGCATCTGTCAAAACAATACCGTCTATCTTTAAGCGAGAGAGATAGAGAGAGAGATAATTATGTAATTGTATAAAATGCTCTCGAAAAAGTATCGATTGGACTTGGTCGCATCATAGCTTATAAACAGAGACATAAAGATTAATTAACCTTATTGATTTTTTTTCGCTCTCCATGTACAATTTGCACAATATATCATTTCGGTGACTAAACAACTTGAAAATTTTATAAATCCTTAGTCATTTTCCTTCCATATGTGATTTCTCTTTCCTTGCAAAATAGAAAGAAAAAGAAACAAAAAAAGTGATTTCTGACCACAAAAACAAAAATGGGAAGGAAAGTTAATATGAAAAAGTTCACAAACATTCCAGAATCCATTTTTAAATCGCAAGATGTGCATTTACATCAAAATTCAAATATTTTCATATAAAATTAATTTTTTTGAAAAAAATAATCTCATTTTTTGCGAGGTATGTTGGAAGCAAATTTATACGCCTTGAGACTCAATATAAACAAGAAGATTTTCCTAGGCTAAGTGTATTAGTAAACTCACACACAGTAACACGTTTTATATATAGTTGGACCTATGTAGCATTTTATGATGTATGGTGTAGATTTTCACTTCACTAAATAATCCGAGAAAATGCAGGATTTAGAATTTTTTTCTTTCGATTTTAAATCACACGAGATTGATCTAAGATTAATATAGCAGAAAACTTACTTGAGATGGTGTTTTTGAAATCCGAAAAAAAATATATTTAATCTTATTGATTTCAGGTAAATTTGATGAACTTTTCTTTCATATTCAAAAACTCATTTTTACGCAAACTAAAATAAACGGTTTAACTATAACTCTTTAATTTTAAGACGAATTTTATACGAGATATTTTTTCTTATCATCTCGAACGAACTTTATTATGTAAATCTTCACAATTCACTCTTACGCAAACCATATTGCGGCATTATTAACTTAAATAGTTTCTAGAGAATAACATCAAGTTTATTCGGGACTTTTTTAACTTTTTCCTCATCAATTTCAAAGAAAAATTTAAGTAAGAAAAAAATTGTTATTTCACAGAGAGAGTCGCGCGAAGAGTGAATCCTATTGGAATATGAAAGCTATTAGATTTTTATGACGGGAAATTTTAATTCCATTGATGAAAGTGGAAATGAAATTTTTTACTTATGAGACTTTGAATAAAAATTTTTATTTTACTACTTTTTTAAAACTTTACTGACGAGATTTTTTCTCATAATTTAGCAAAAAATAAATAAAATTTTAGTGTGAAATTTTGAACGCTTGCGCATAAAATTCGATTCTTGCGCAACTATTAATACACAGAATGGAAATACTGGAAGTTTTCTTTTCTCCAAGTTTTAAGAGTCATCGAGGAAGCATGTAGCAGGAATTTATCAATGCCAAAAATATAATAGAATTTTTTTTAAAATTAAATCATGCTATTAGTATTAATAATCTAGAAAATTTAACAAATTATTAGGTCATTAAATTATTTTACTATTCTGACCACTCATTAAAAATAACTCAAGCTCGTCATCTTAAAACGGAAAAAATACAAAAATATATTTTTTAAAATCGAGAATTGAGTCGGCATTTATGAAAATAAAAAATCAAGTAATGTCATTAAAGAGAAGTAATTCACTTACTGTATGCATTTCATTTTCATTCTTCACCTATAAATTTAAAAGACCTTCGCATACAACATTTTCAATATCTCACGATCACGTTGGGTGTAAATTTAATGGAGAGAGAAAATGTGGGTTCTAATGAAAGTGCGGAATGCAGTTTTATCATTATGATCAGAACTTAAATAATAACTTTTAAATTGTTTTTTAAGGAGAAAAAAATTATTATTGTTTCTTATCACAACTAAACAAACTGTATGAGCTCATTGCCTTCAACCAACACATACGCGATTATGTGTGCATAAGAAAACTTTACCAAGGGGAAAGAACTTCAAAATTTGGCCAAAAAATTTAATTTTTTACATTAAAATGTTAATTTTTTAAATGTTCGAAAATGTTGAGCTATTTTTGGAGTTCTTTCCCCCCTTGAACTTTACATACTTCAACTGCTCTATAGTGCTTGCGTTGACGTCACACGATGTAGTTTTGTGCTGAGAGGAAATGAAATTCATGTCATCGCTGCCTGATTACAAAACAGCAATTCATTCGAAATTAACAAATAAATACAAACTAAATAATTATCTTTAGATGACTAAACAGCAGAAAAATTTATCATTAATGAATAATTGTGACAAAGTTTCTAAAAATATCCATGACGTCATCGCGCAATCTGAGCAAGACACGAAAATGAAAATCTCTCACTGTGTGTGAGCGAGAGAATTACAAACAAATGAGAGAAAAAATTTCAATAAACTTTTAAGCAATCGATTAATGAATGGCATTTTACACCAATCTCATAAAAATGCAGTCAGAAAGATGTTTTAAAATCAGAACCAATGTTCGAAGAAAAATAACATGCGGGCGGTAGACGAGACTTATCCGCGTGGAATGAGCAAAAAAGTTATATTTATTTTTTGTCGACTGTCTTCGACAAATAAATACAGTTGTGCGCACACATACACTCACAATGTGAGAGTCTCGTGATTGATACATGCGATGAAGAATTTTTTTCTAACCAATACATCTTCATTAATTTTTTTCACAATTTTTCATTTACTTTAATTTCAGAGACTCGAGTGAAACTTACACTTTTACGGCAACTAGCGCCGCTCGATGAACAACTTTGAAATTTTTTAAAGTTGCTTTCAGATCAGTTTCGACAGCTATTCCAAAATTCACTGGAAAAATTGTTCATTTTTTTCTTCTTCACAAAATGCACTTATCGATCTTTACAATCCACAATTGAACTTTTTTTTAACTTTTTATCTCCACTAACAAAAAAATACGGTTTGAAAATTATAAGAAACTTTTCTTCCGCGCTTTTGACATCACTTTGCATTCATTTTTATTTTCAAATAAGGCTCGAATTTATTTTGAGAGAAAAAAAATGAAAAAGTCACGATGGCTGTGTACTGAAGAATAGGGCTGAGAGATATTATGACTTTTTCCGGCTTACAAGCTATTCACGTACGCACACAATACGTTTACATTATTCACCGATATCTTCTACTTCACTTAGCTAACCGAAATGTTCACTTTTAATTACTTATATTGCATTAAATTTATATTTTTTTGCACTTTTTTCGTGTGGAAAAAATTTTCAACGATTGCGTTCAGTGGAGAGAAAATTTTAATGTAACTAGAGGAATGTCCGATTAGAGTGAAGAGTGTCGATTTGGACAGTTTGAAAAAAAATTATACGTTATACTTAGACCAAAAATTTTTTTATATAATTTGTAAAATATTTTGCTTTTGTTGTTTTAAATATATGTTTGTTTATATGTTTGATTAAAAATTTTCAAATAATTAAATAATATTTTTTTTGAAATGAATTTTTATGATTTTTTTAAATTTTTCAGATTCAAAAACTTTTTGGCCGTTGTATATGGTTTTTAATATTTAATTAATTTTACAGCTAAACATTTTTCTTTTATTTGTCTGATGGTACCTTAGGCTCTGAAGAAACATCAGACAAATAATTCAAATTTTAATTAGTGAGACTTTAGGACGGGAAAATTTTTAGCCGAGACACATCAAAGACACATTTTGGTGAATTTCCAGTTGTGGGCATTCTTAAAATTTTATGTAAATTCACCATTTATTCACCATTTTATGTTTATTCACCATTTTAAGGATATTTTTCATCGACACATTTTTTATTCATCGACATAATTTTTTTAGTGTCTTTGAAAAAACTACAAGAAATTCTGAAATTGAACATGAATGCAAAATTTATTTAGATCTAAAAATTTTAATAAATATTTTCAAACCTTTTTTTTAGCATTGAATTGTGTTTGAACATGAATGGAAAATTTATTTAGATCTAAAAATTTTAATAAATATTTTCAAACCTTTTTTTAGCATTGAATTGTGTTTGAACATGAATGGAAAATTTATTTAGATCTAAAAATTTTAATAAATATTTTCAAACCTTTTTTTAGCATTGAATTGTGTTTGAAAAAAATTCGAAGAAAACAGTGGCAAAAAATCTTCACAGCAACTGCCAAAATATTTTTTATGACAAATTATGAATTTGCAGTGACTCAGCAAAAATATTTATTCAAAAATATTTCAAGAATAGCATTTGAAATGGAGAATCTTTTTGTTGTTGTTTATGACAAACAAAGCGATTATTACCAAAAGGCAAGTCAATTGTACGGTAAACAGTAAACAGATGATCAAAGAGCTAAAAATCAATCAAACATTTTTAGAAGAATTTTTCATGTATTGAGGACATATTTATGGGGAAAATAATTACTGTGTTCGAGTTAATACCTTCTGGGAATGCTTCTTCCTCATCACCTTTAAAAATGTTAACTCAACCCATCACGGGTAGCGGTTTATTGCTTTAATTTTCTGTCAGTCTGTGACAAAATATAAAGTTTCAATCCATTAGTGATGAAAAAATTGAATCAGGGTCATCCTGCTACTTTAAGCAATAATTTTAAATTTTTTTAACAACATTCAGTTATGACTTCAAACTGTCTTATAATATCTAATTTTTTAAAGTTTATCATAGGATAATTTTTTAATTAAAAAAATTTAAATAAAATAAAAAATATTAATTCTTCCTAATGACTTTATATTTTAGTTTCTTCACAAAAATTCTACGCCACAACACTCACAAATGGGTTTTAATAAAATTTAGTTCAAAGAGGATAAAAATAGTTTATATACTGGAATGAATGAATTTTATCACTTTAATTCCCATGTCGGCTTTAAATGGATAAACTATTCTAAGTTAAATTTAACCATTTTTAGTGTTTTAACGACTTAAAAAATTAAAAGAAACTGAAACATTCGAATTTTAATTTTATTTACTCATAATTTCTATTTAAATAAATTTAATGCTAAAAATTTAATTTTTTCAATCGAAAAATTTCATCCTTAATATAATTTTATACAGAAACACTTTTCTATCGCAATTTCAAAAATTACCACAAGAACCCGACGTGTATTTCAAATAATTTTCCGATCAGCTTTTTTACATAAGACAACCAACACTAACAGAGAAAATTTATTCACGCCCCTTCGTATGTACACAAGTATTTTCTACGATGAGTTCAGTTCATCCTCCATCCACTATACATTTTTAATAGGAACCTAACTCGATTCATGAATGTGTTCGTGTGGGATGATACGCAATGCGCACTGAGACACGAGGCAATATATCGGCACAAAGTACCTCACAGTTGAAATGTGAGTTGTTTCAGTTTCAGTTGGGATTCGACGTCACTCGGGAACGCCACAGCTCTCAATCTGCTCTCGCACTCTCTCTCTCCTGTGACTTCACACTGTCTGCCAAGGAATCAAACAGCAGGCAAAAATACTATAAAAGTTTTTTTTTAACAAAGTGTCACTTTAAAAAAAATTGTTGGAATTTATTATTAAAGTGGGAAAGAACCAGAAAAAAAAGATGCTTCTGATAAGAAATGCAAATGATAAAAGTTAGCTACAAAAAAAAACGTTTAGTGATTGTGCAAATATTTAAGTGCAAAACAGTTAATAAAGGAATAAAATAAAATAAAGAAAAATCAGAAAAGTTTAAAAATTAAAAAAATATATAAAAAAAGCGCAAAGTACATTCTAAATTTTTTCTGTGCATCTACGGCTTTAAAATCGTTTTCAAACTGCGTTCTGACGAGCCAATGCCGGGCTTTAGCTCGGCATCACCATGGCCAACCTTGGAGCTCGAATGGGGACGAAAACTTTATCCCACAGGTGGCACGCGTGGAAGTAGTTTAATGTTCGGTTTGCCACCTGGGAGTGATCTAAATCAACCAAGAGGTCCGGTAACAAGTTTAAAGGAAGAGCCTCTTGGTGCAAGAGCTTGGATGCAACAACCCGATCAAACAAAGTGCGTTGTAAAAATTATTTTTAGTGTCAAAAAAATTATATTGTGTTTTTAAGATTAAATTAGAAGATTTTTGAATTAAATACAATTAAAATGAATTTAGCCTTAAAATATTTTTTTTACCTCTGCAATTTCTAAGCTAAAAAATAATAATTTTTTAATGTGTAAATTTTTTTTAAAATAATTCTAAAGTGATTAAAAAGTTTTATTATAAATTTTTAAAATATTCTTTTTAAAGTCTTGGGATAGGTCGGGCGCATTTCGAGAAACAACCACCCTCAAATCTAAGGAAATCAAATTTTTTTCACTTTGTTATCGCATTGTAAGTTAATTAATTTTTGTAATTTATTTTATGCTTAATATAAATTATTTTAAAATTAAAGATATGATCGAAATGGTCAACCAATCGAAATTGAAAGAACTGCATTCATTGGATTTATTGAAAAGGATCAGGTGCGTTAGAAATTTTTCACTTCCGTCGAAAAAAAAAATATGCTAAATTCTAAAAAACCATTAAATTGTTTCCTGTCTCTAATATTTTGACACATTATTTTCTATGTTGGCTGTTGACCTATGCTGACCTCATTAAATTGTGCGTGCACATCCCTTTTAAAAAAACAGGAAGTCGATGGACAGAGAACGAACAACGGAATTCAATACAGACTCCAGTTGCTCTACACTAATGGTCAGTCTTTATGGTTTTTATATCCTTAAAAAAATTTACAAGTAAAATTTTTTAATGGTGCGGAATGATGAAAAATTACTCAATAGATTTAAAACTTGAACAGTATAAAATCTGAACATAAATAATCGTGTCCAAGGAAAGCATTGATGTGAAAATTATTGCTTTGGGTACTTTCTCATGGGAAAACTCTTATCAATGGAAATTCAATCATTTTCACAGTCTATTCAGCCACTAATTGTATTAAAAAATGAGAAGTAAAAATGCGATGATTTAAAATGAAAAAAAAATAATTCATTCTAATCAGATTAGAAATTTTTACTGAAAATGTTTAGAGAATTTTTAATGATTTAAAAAATATTAATTAATAATTATTTGCTTCAACAGGAGCTCGCCAGGAGCAAGATATATTTGTTAGGCTTATCGACTCAGTTACCAAGCAGGTATGAATGATTTATTGATTTTAAAATGTTGAAAATAATATTTAATAGTATTAAAATAAAATTTTGATTCTTTTCAATAATTTTAAACTATCCTTGCTAATTTAAATTTAGTCATTAGAGTTAGAATTAATTGCTAAAAATCTTTTCGCAGGCAATCATATACGAAGGACAAGATAAAAATCCTGAAATGTGTCGAGTGCTACTCACACATGAAATAATGTGCAGTCGATGTTGTGACAAAAAATCGTGTGGAAATCGTAATGAGACTCCTAGTGACCCAGTCATAATTGATCGGTGCGTATAACCCCTTTAAACTTATTAAAAAACCTTTAAAATGAATCGGTTGATATAACTTTGAAAAATTTAGCTTGTTAAAATTAGTCAAAATAAGTTGGTAACTTACGAGTTCATATTTTACTCTCCCGCGAACGTTCAAAACTTCTCTTTTTGTTCCGAATTACGGATGAATGAATTGGAAATAACAAAAACGAATAAGAAATTTAAGTGAAACAGTTAAAAATTTGTAATTCCAATTCGACCTTCACTTCTTGTTTACCGCAAACGCGGTCTTGGAGGTCTTAAAAAGCATGCAGCGGTATCGCAGGGCTTTTCAACGGGTTTTTCTTTTTTAGAAATATTTGACGAACCTAAATTTCAATTTAGAAATATTAATTCGCGACTTTAAATTTAAAATTTTTGTAAACTTTGAAATTATTTTTATGAAAGTTGACACTCAACTAAAAGTTTATAAAAAAAGTAGCAATGCCTCGCAAAACAGCTCTAACAAAAGTTATTGTCGGTAAATAAACGTGGCTCAAAAAGGAGGATAAGACAAACCATCAGTAAGCAGCTACGAAGAAGGGCAAAAATTGACAAACAAGATGTCATAAAAGATTCATCAACTTTACATCAAAGCCCGTCACTAGTGACGAATTTGGAAATTTTTAACTCACCGCATTGCATTCACGTGCCTCATTCTTTGCTGTGCGCGTTTACACACAAGAAGTAAATGGATTTTAATTGGATAAATCGCTGTTGTGCGGGTTTTTCGTTCTCTTTGCTCTCTCGCCAATTTTTGATGTCTATAAATGGCTTACTGTGTATATTCTCCCAGAAAAAAGCCTTAAATGGAACAATTTGAGCATAAATGAAAATCTAAAAAAAGTTTTCTATTACGCCCGTAAGGCATTATATCACTTTCATGCTTGCCGTTCATCAAGCTAAATAGTGTCGAAACTTTTTTTGTGAACGAAAATTTAGAAATTTTAAAATTCCTTTGGGATTAATTTGAAGTATAATAATTTTTAAATTTTTTTCTATTTTCAGATTTTTCCTTAAGTTCTTCCTAAAGTGCAATCAAAATTGTTTAAAAAATGCTGGCAATCCAAGGGATATGAGAAGATTTCAGGTAAATTTAAATTTTTGAATTTCTTCGACTATTTAAACATTATCTTATTAATCACAGGTTGTTATATCAACACAAGTTGGTGTCGATGGTCCTCTTCTCGCGATATCTGATAATATGTTTGTGCATAATAACAGCAAGCATGGAAGGCGGGCAAAAAGACTCGATCCGGACGGAAGCGCCGCTGCTGGTAATTCTCCGTTGATATCAGCCCATCTGGCCCCGGACAGTACGTACGACGGTCCGTAAAGTCATCTTTATTTTTTCTCGTAAACTTTGGTTTTGCCTTTTGAGTGAAAATTTTCGAGTTGCGCTGCGTCGTTCGTACACATCCAACGCACAATAAATCATTTTAGATAATTTCTTTCTTTTTTGACTGCTGTGAAATGAATTTGATAGCTGATTTTTGTTTACATACTTTTCTGATCGAGTGTGAAATTATTTTTATCTTGAAAAAAAATAACTCTAATTTTAATCTTCAGGCATCTATCCACCTCTTCCAATGGCAACGCCCTGCATCAAAGGTAATTAAAATAGTTTTAATTTTATTAATTTTATTTAAATTATTTTGAAATTCATTTAGCATGCACTCCAAGCGAGGGTTGGACTAAAGGTGGAGATTCAGTAATTATCATCGGCGACAATTTCTTTGATGGCTTGCAAGTCATTTTTGGGACGATGCTTGTATGGAGTGAACTCATAACATCGCACGCTATAAGAGTTCATACTCCACCCCGGCACATTCCAGGGGTTGTTGAGGTTACTTTGAGCTACAAAAGCAAACAATTTTGTAAAGGAAGTCCGGGAAGATTCGTTTATATATGTGAGTATTATTTTTAAAAGCAATTATTTAAAATAAAATTTTGATTAACTCAGCTTTAACCGAACCGACACTCGAACATGGATTTCAACGTCTTCAAAAGCTGATTCCACGTCATCCAGGTGATCCCGATAAATTACCAAAGGAAATTGTTCTCAAACGAGCTGCAGATCTCGCTGAAGCACTCTATTCGATGCCGCGTTCACCTTCTGGTGGAACGGGATCAAGTTTTAATTCGTATACTGGACAATTGGCAGTTAGCGTCCAACCAGATGGAAGTTCCCAGTGGGCTGAAGGTTTGTGGTCACTTAATCTCTTTCGTTGATTTTTTATAAATTTAAAAAAAAATTAAATAGCAGCTGACGAGTATAGCAGAGCTCAAAGCAGTAGTGTAAGTCCAAGAGGCGGAGGCGGTTACTGCTCTAGTGCGTCGACACCTCATTCGTCAACCGGCGGCTCTGCATCTTACGGAACTTCATTAGCAAACGGTTATGGCCCACCTGCGCCTATGACTGGCTTATCATCACCAGCTTCTTCAGCTAATGTTTTCAATTCAGCTTCAAGTAAGTTAATTTATTTAATTCCTTAAACTATTTTATTAATTTAAAATTCTCTCAACAGTTTATTATCGTTAAATCAACATCTGTAGGAAAATGTTTTTCAAGAATTAACTTATCATACGAAAAAACGCGTCTCAGTGACATTTCTATTGAATTTTGTGGTGCTTTCAGTTTATATTATTTTTAAATAAATTATCTAAATGTCGTCATAACCATACTTAATTTATCAAAAGCACACAAAGAAGCTGCATTTAATGATAATAAAATTAGAACAAAATTTCTGGTAGATAAAAATTATTTAATATATTTTATACATTTAAAAAAATAATAAGATTTTAACTCCTTATGGATTGCATTTATCATCCAACCCTTTATTAATTTTCTAAATTATTGCCAAAATTTTCGAAAGTGATCTGCATAAAGATCTTTTATAATTTTAACAAAATTTCAATTTAAAATTTAACCAAACCTTTAGCAGCAAGTAAAATTAAATAAAAACTATTAAAATAATCATAAAATCTTGAATGTTTAATAAAATTCTGTAAAAAGTTATAAAAATTAGAAAATTTTGTCCACAATCTACAATTGATGAATGTTGAAAATGTCATGAAGCAAATGAAATAAAAATAAAGTTATCCAAAATCTCAAAGAATCGAGTGTTTGTGAATGCATGATAGAAAAATTTAAACCCTCAAACCCCTTGAAGCTTTTTTCTGACCTACACAACTATTTGTTTGTGAGATGGAACATAAATCGTATCGACAATCGACCCCCGAAGAAAGAATTCAAAGAAGCGGAAAATTCTACTTTAAACCCCACTCACATATACACGCATTTTCGTTAACTATTGTGGAATGAGACGAGGAAGCTGAGGTAGTTCGATGGCATACGCTCTGGGCATTGCTTTTGGGATTTTCGAATGTAACAAATTCTCAGTGGAGTCTTAAAGACACACTTTCAGATGTCTAGCCACGATTTGTTTACTCTTTGATGCTATCCGAACAGCTGTTATGAGCTTTCGATTCTCGCGAGTAAAAAAATTAAATATCTGAAAAGCAAACATCACAAAATGGCATTAAAAATTCATTTTCCTCCCATTTTCTTCAAATTTTCTCCCTTTTGTACATGCGAAAATATGTGAATTGGTGACCATGACAACTGATTCATACCGGCAACAATTTTCAACCTCTCTCGAGGGTATTAGACACATTCTTACGCTTGGGATTCGAGAAAAAAGGAGAGAAAAAATCACCCTTGTAACATGTATGTAAGACGAATAGAGCGAACGGCTCATTTAAAGAGTTTTATTTAGAAAAAAAATTTTATTTTACAAAATTATTTTATCAATTTTGAATAATTAGGGCAAACCATTAATTTATCTCTCGACAAATTCAATTAATTTGTAAATAAAAATTATCTTACAGCTTTAAAAATCAAATCACGGTCATCGGGAGCAATATCAGCCCCTCACCAGATGTTTACGCCACGCATATCACACAATGATGTCCAGCATCTGCCTACACATACCACACCCCAAGAGACTCGTGAAAACAGAACTCAGTCGATCAACTTCCGATGCTATCACAATGACTTAATAACATCAAGATTGAGGAATCCGTTTATTTAATTAATTTTAACAGCCGCTCCAGGAATTTTTCGTTTTTATTTCAAGATTTCATTGAAATTGCAAAACAAGAGCAAAAACTTTAAACTTTTCAGAATTACATTTTAATTCTCTTAAGGAAAATGTGTTAAAAATTCGAAGAACGACTTCGAGAGGAGAAAAATAAAACAGAGTTGATTTAATAAATTTTGTAAAAAAAAATTGAGTAAATTATTAAATTTATGAATGAATTTATTATTAAAAAATAATTTATGTAAAAAAAAAATTGTTTAACAACTCTGAAAACACACCAAAAAATTGAGCAACGAATGAGAACAAAAAAGTTCATGTTCGCAATAAATTGATATCTTGTAAAGACATTCTTTAAGCATTTTATATGATGTTCATCCTTCTCTTTCGTTTTTATATTGGGGGCAATTGAGGATATTTTGTCACTTTTTTTCTCCTGTTGAACAGACTTTTAATGTGAGGCATACACAAAGTTAATGAATATTTTATGACTTGACTTTTTAACTTCGGCACAATTGTTTCTCCCGATATTGTATTTTGCCAATTCTTTGATCTTTTTCTCTTCGATTTCTTTTTCAATTCCTTTTTCGCATTTTATCGAGAAAAATGCAGCATTGAATGACATCTTGCATGAAAAAATGACGAATTATTAAGAAGACCTCCACGGATGTAAGTCGATGAAAATACCACGAAATTCTTGATTTTTAATTAATTACCCGGTAAAACGGAAAAAGTTCATTGTCTTTGTCACGGAGAAGCGTTGAAAAGGGGGAAGAGAAAATGAGTGTAGGATTGATGATGTCTGCTATAAGTAGCTTTAACATGCTAGCTAGGTCATGAGAGGAGTGGATTTGTGGCAATTAATTGCGACATTGTGAGGTTAATTATAGATGAAGGAAGAAAAATGCTGACGGTTAAATTTTATAGTTTCGGTTCAAAATAGTTTAATGGTCTGAAAGTAAAATTTAAGATAGCAAGAAAGTATTTTTAAATTTTCAAAATTTATTGATTTTATTTTGCAATTTTTTGAAATAAAAATCTATTACCCATTTCAACATACAGCTTATGATGTCTCAGCAAAATCCTATCGGAAAAGTCTAGAAAAATTACCTTGTCACTATAATTTGTTGGTGTAACCCACAAAGCTATGAAGGATAAATAAATAAATCATTATCATGGAGTTAAAATAACGAAATAAGTTGCTTTTTTCACTTTTTTGTGTATAGGATCATCCGAGAAAATTTTATTTACGATATCACATGTAGTTCACATGTGTTTAATATTTTTTTGCGGATTATGCGGATATCATTACGATCAAAATTGTTATATTGTGGACTTTTGTAGCAAAATATTAAATTCAGTGAGTATGAGGTTTTTTAATGATGGACTCGATACGTTCACAATTTAAGATATCTCAAAAGTTTCAAAAGAGTTAACAAAAAATAAAGAAAACATAATTTTTAAAACAATTTACTGATGCATAAATTTTGTTACTAGAACTTTTTTTCTAATCACCTAATGACCAGATTACAACCTAAATCATTAAAAAATAAGATTTAAAAATTATCTTAAATAGGTCTCAAGGAACTACGGCAGAGAGGTATCGCCAATCGGGTGGGAGAGAAGGGACTTATAACACTTTTCCGCATTTCACATCATCCCCTTATTTTTTTATGACCTCTCAAAGTTTGAGGCCTTCTCTGCCGTACTTCGACTGACCTGTGGCAGAGAATTTTGAAAAATAAACTTTTTGAGACATGTTTGGTATCAAATCGCATCTACTTTTTCCGACTATTTTCGACATCACATTAGTTTTCCGATTCACTTAAGTTTTCCAGTAAAATTTATATTTTCATTTTGAAAATTTTTTCTCACTAACACTAACGCAAAAATCATTCTCTGCCGTAGTTCTTAAAATCAAAACATTTTTCTTACATTATTTTACTTTCAATCAATTATAATTATTTCGACAATTTTCGACAGCTTAAAAAATTTAATAATTGAGTTGAAACCACTCAAATTTTTGAAAAAGAAAATTAGCAATATAAATTTTAAAAATATTTTAGGTAGTAAAATTTAGTACCGATAGAAAAAACTATGGTTGTATTGGTGACAGCTTTGAAAATTTTCTTTTTCAAAAATTTAAGTGGTTTCAACTGGAATGAAAATTTTTTAAAGCTGTCGAAAATTGTCGAAATAATTATAATCGATTGAAAGTAAAATATTGTAAGAAAAATCTTTTAATTTTCAGGATTTGCATTTAAGAACTACGGCAGAGAATGATTTTTGCGTTAGTGTTAGTGAGAAAAAATTTTCAAAATGAAAATGAAAATTTTACTGGAAAACTTAAGTGAATCGGAAAACTAATGTGATGTCGAAAATAGTCGGAAAAAGTAGATGCGATTTGATACCAAACATGTCTCAAAAAGTTTATTTTTCAAAATTCTCTGCCACAGGTCAGTCGAAGTACGGCAGAGAAGGCCTCAAACTTTGAGAGGTCATAACTCAAAAAATAAAAGGTGTCGAAAAAAACTAATTGCATGTCGAAAATAGTCGGAAAAGTGTCTATAAAGTCCCTTCTCTCCCACCCGATTGGCGATACCTCTCTGCCGTAGTTCCTTGAGACCTTAAATAGAACAACAAAAGAAAATCTGATATGAGCACGCGACTAAAAAGATTTTTTCAGATGATTCGGTAGAAGAATAATAAAGACACCAGTCTTTTACCCAGTTAGGTAAATATTACTGAAACCACGTGTCGATCTGTTTGCATTTATTATTTCCTCTTCTCCCTCTTTCACATTATACTGTTTAAATTTGCGTCTTTATGTTCATAAATTGCATTTATGTTAACATTTTACCCGCTCGCTTCTGTAAAGAATTTTTTATTGCCGAATGTGAATGTATTGTACATTAGTTTTGAAAGGGTCGAAGATATTTTATTTGTAGGCGCTCATTATTGACTACAATAGACTGTTGATATGTGAAATTTAATTGAAATCGAATAATTTTCTAATATTTTGAAATGTTTAATTTTTTTTAAATAAAATAAATTTACTGTTTTACTTAATTTAATGCAAGTTACAAGTATCAGACTTAAGACAAACAGAAAATGCACTCCCAATTAAATCAAATATGAAAATTATTCAGTCACTCAAATTGGTAATTATACATCAATTATGCACCCCTCAGTGTCATCCTATTTTGCTCTTTACTTCATAAACCCAAAAAAAATTCAAAAAATTATTTTTATTGAAATATGACACTAATAAAGAGAAATACACTAACTTGAATGAAATTCATATACATCTAGAGTTTTGTAAATAATTACCATCCCTCCTCATTTTATTTATATTTTAAAAATATTTTTTCGTAGTTTTGTGCAAGTTTATGATGAAAAAATTCAAAATCAGGCACATCAAAAGATATTTTTTGACCATATCAAGTTCGCTTTTAGCGAAAAGAAGAACCCTAGTAATATTGTAACTAATAAAAGGGATGGAATAGTAAAGTGAGCATCGTGACAGCCACGTGAACAAAATAATCGGATCAGGTTCTGATGCAAGTGATTTTGTGATTGCTATTTGATTTTTATGACTGATTGCCAGACTCATGATTACAAGGCTTTGTTCAAATAATAACATTTTAATATTAGAAATATTTTTAATGATTTGAAGGACTCAAATGTGAATACTTTGTCATCACTCATTTGAATTTTTATCCATATGCTAAAACTTTAAATTTACGCCCCACATTTACCAAAAAATTATCTTGTTAATGACCGCAAGGCACTTTACAACCGCTGCAGCATACATTTTTGTCTATCACGGTTTGAAATAAATTTTTTTGAGCATCATTCGCAAAATCGTTTTATTGAACTTTTCCCCATTTTTCTCCGCGTGTGTTAAAACACAATGAGAAGAGAAATTTTCAAAACCTATTCAGAATTGATGCGGTGCTCAATAAAGATGACTGGATTTGATAAGCGATTATTACTCCCTCGGAAAAATTTCCACACATTAAATTATTTCACAGTTCTGTATGCGCTTTGTTGAAGTTTAACACAAAGGCATGACTTTTAAAGTTTACTTTAATTGGACTCGAGTTAAATGACTATTGATGATGGAAATTAAAAAAATTATTGAGTAAAAAATGTTGATATTTAAAACTTTTTTAAAATTTAATTATTTTAAAAATTAATTTTTTAATGAACTCAAATATTTTAAATCAAGAAAATTAATATTTTTAATCGTGATAACTTTTTCACTCTAACATCGAACATTAGAGATTTTTTTTCCAAAAAAAATTTAAAAACTCTTATTCACTTCAGAAATAAATTCGCGACTGTTTTGTGTATAATATTTTTTGTACAATTTGCTGTGCGATTCCTCTACATTACTTCGTATTTTTCTTGTCATACATTAAACGATTCAAAATAAAGTTGTATTGGTAAAATTTTACTATATACGAGTTGTGAGTGCTACACAAAATAAGCAGAGGATGGGCTAAAAATTGTCGATAATGCAGAGAACTCACCCGAATGTAAAATTGAATGTGCGTTTATACAAAGAACTAAGCCATGATCATATTTGTCAGTATGAATTTGGACTGTACAAAATTATTTTAATATAACACAAGCTTGTATAAAAAGTAAAAATTACAGATTTTTATTGAAATTTCAAAAACAGAAGAATAAAATATTTCGCTAAAAAGAGAAGAGCCATAAAATTTGTATAATTTTCAAGAAATTTTAATTTTATACTTAACAATCAAAAATTCATAAATTTATCTTTCCAACCTAATTTTTAACAAAAGATCTTCTGATCATTCTGAATCACCCATTAATATTTTATAATAATAAAAGTGTTTCATTAAACGCACTTCAAAAAAAATCTTAATTTTGAAAGAGTAAATTAATTATTGAGGAATGTTACAAACCGGAGTGAGCATCAAAAAGAGGGTTGAAATGCACACCCTAACCATGCTCTCAATTACACTTGCTGCTCCTCTTAAGAACTTGTTATAAAAACAAGCACAGCAGGACTTAAAATTGCACCAGATGTAGTGACACTTTATCCATACTGTGCTACCGATGAGTTTATTCATAAACAAATTCAGCCTCTGAGCTCGAGTGCCTCGAATAATCACAATACCAAATATAAGCAAACAAGATAATAAATGAGGTGACTCTCATCCCTTGTCTCACCCCTCCCCTACTTCATATAAACACACACTCGAATATGTCGAAATAATTAACTATCCATATGGAGTACAATACGATTGCATAATACGTCAAAAATGAAATTATATTTTTTAGTGTGGAAATTCTGCAACTATTTTCTTCTCACAGCATGTCGTAATTTTTATTTATGTGATGCATGATGGAACTGAAAATTGTTTGGCGGAAGAATAATCTGTCAACGTAGGGCTGAAAAAATAAAGTTAGACTAAAAGGTTAAATTTTAATACTAAAAATTTAAGTTTAATAAATTATTTTTTAATTTTAATAAACTAACTTAATTTTGCTGCTGTAATTCAAAGATCATCCATATCATTTATTCTCACGACTTAATTCACATTTTAACTTGTTAGATACGGGGTTGAAAGTTGACAAGTGAAAATCTCTCCTTGTTCACAAAAAAAGGGGAAGTAAAGGTTAGAAAATCTACCGATGATTGCCATATGCATTGCATGTGCTCGTAATTTGAACTTCATCGACCAAACCATCTGTTGTTATTTTTATTATTGCTACTATTGTTTTCACTTAGATTTTTAAAAAAAATTAACTAAAATTTTTCTTCCGTTTCTTGAAGATGAAAAATTTTAAATTTTAAAATTAACAGAATTTATTAAAAATTTCACTTTTTAGGTCATTTAAAAAAGTTTTGTGAAGAAGCAAGAACGTCAAGCAAAATCCTTGGTCTCATTCTCAGTTAAGATACATGTACAAAGTTGTGCACTAACACCTTTAGATGGTTGCCTTAAAAATAGAAAACTTTCATGACAACAATTTTGACATAAACAAAAAATGAAAAACGAAAGTTCAGAAAATATTAAACAATTATTAATTAAAAATCTTAATTTCACTCCACGGAGACTTCTTTTTGAAGAATTTGACACTAAAAAACAAAGATTAAAAGTGGAAAATAATCTCAAGTATCAAAATTCAGTGAAAATTGCGAGAACTCAAAATTTTGATTTTAGCTTCCTTAAAAATTTAAGAAATTTTCGGCAAAATTATTCTCGGGAGTGCATGAGTGAAGTGAACTTGAGAAATCATAATCATAAAGTTCAAAATGATTTTCTTAATATGCAACATGACTGCATACATCAATACCAGCTTAACAATAGACTCATTCCAGTTCCAGTCAAATCAAATAAAAATGGAAAATCTTTATGCTTGATGTGCAATAAACCAGCGTCACAGGATGAAAAACACAACTCAATATTTAAAGGATTAAACAGCATTAATAAAGAGAAGAATTTTCAGAATATCGATGTTGAAAATAAAAAAAACTTAGACATCCAATTAAAAATGTCACTTTATGAAAATTCGTTTGCGCTCACACAACAGAAAATAAAGACTTAAAACATTTTGTATTTTATAAATATTTAATTTATTAAGATAAATATTTTATTGCCTACGAACCACATTAACGCAATTTTCTTGATCTCTAATGCTAATAATATCGTAAATTTTTTCTAAACTTTCCTTGCTTGTAAAATGTTTGCGAGTAAAATATTTAATAAATCTTTTCATGATTTTCTTTTGCTTGCCATTAATGTTTACGGTAACTTCGCGTGTTCTTAAATTAATGTAGATTCTACGAAAATTATGTAAAAAAATATATTGCGATAGAAAGAAAATTGATAGTCTATAAATTAAACGATTGCTGAAACTGATTGTCAGAGACTTGTTTGATCCATTGAGGCTGTAAAAGGTTAATTTTTTAAGATTTTAATTAGTTTAAAAATTAAAATTCAACTTACACATGTTCGGCGTAAATTTGCTCAAATTTATCATTCATTTCAATGATTTTTCTCGCTTTGCGCTCAAGATCGTGTCGCAAAGAATTTTCTCTCAAGTTTTGAATGTCCTCAATGGACATGCCAAGAAGTAGATTGAAAATTATGAATGAGAAAACCACAAAAATTCCAAATAAAATGAGTTGATACCATTTTAAATTTGAAGGTTCAATTGTGTATTCGCCTGCCATCATAACTAAAACCTTCACAAAAGTTGTCGAAATTGATTCGAAATTTTTCATATTTGGCTCTCTTTCAGGTACTTCGAATACTTTAAGAAAAAAATAAGTTATTGAATTTTTAAAGTAATTAAACAAACCTGTAGAATTTTCGGATGTAATTTTTATTCCATCGAGTTGATCATTTCCAAAGAGAATCCTGAATGAAATCGCAAATGCAAATAATATTAATGCAAAACTGCAAAAGACCCTTGCAAAAGTTTTAATAACTTTTTTGATGATTTGAAGAGTTCGAGAAACGGCTTCTAAAATGTTTAATTAAATAAAAATCCATTTTAAATTTATTAAACTAAAACTTACCAACTGGAAGCATCGTCATCGCATCCCAGATCATTATAAATACAAAAATAACTTCAATCAATGATTGAACCTCTGCACTCCAGTCTAAAATGCGAGCAAACAACAGCAAAATTGAGAGCAGTAAAAGCGGAATGTCGATTTTGTTGGTTAAATCTTGAAGATAATTTCTTGAACTTTGCGCAATTTTATATTGAAAAATTTCTTTTGCAACAAATGACGCGATACCGAATATGCAAAGTGTGTAGAGTTGCCATGAAACATCTTCGTTGTTGTAGAAAATAAAGAGCGAAAAGGGAAGTACAAAGAAGAGGACAAATGTCCAAAAATTCATCCGAAAAATGAGTTGATATTTTGTATATTTGAGATCAATGAATGTTGCAATAACCGGATGAATAATAACTTCGCTAATATTTTTATGGGTTAAAATGTACTCGAGAGTTCTATCGTCATCCCAAAGGAGCATTTTATCGGTAAGGTCGTTTGCGTATCTAAAAAATATATTTAAATAAAAATAAATTTATTCAAATTAATTTCTCTCACCTCACGACAGTTTTTTTCGTTTCTGCATGAAGTAAGCAACTGCAATCGATTTCAATTAACTCTTGATTCTGATATTTTACTTGCAAATCGAGGAAATGATTTAAGACACTCGGAGTGATCCACTCCTCTGGAATTGCTTTTTTACCGAGTTCATAACCATTTTTTAAAAGCATTAATGCAGTAAACTGGTGGATCTCAGTTACATTCATGTTCGAAGGAAATTCAAATTTGATTGTTTCAAAAATATCTTGATTAAAAATAAAATTTATGATTCCTTTTTCACTTGATTGTATCGCAGCAAGAAGCATAATGAAAGTGAGTGAAGAAGTGTGGTATTCAGTGTTAGCAACATCGTTGTATCTCCGTTCGTAGAACATCTCGAGTTTGTGAATTTTAGAGCGGAAACCATTTTTAAAGAGTTTCGCTCGATGTTCAATTATGTAGAACATTAGCTCATAAAATGGACTTATGTTGGTCAGCCTTCGTTTGTATGCTGGATAAAAGTTTCCTTTAATTTTTTCATCCCCATTTGGTTTCCAATAAACAATCATTCGACCTAAAATAAATAATTATAAAAATATTGTATGAAAAAATTAAAAATAAATTTACCAAGCAAATCATCAATGTGAAATTTCTCTTTTCGACGATCGCCCATTGAATGAATTTTCAGTTTGCTCTCCCGACGAACAATTTTTTCATAGAAATATTCATCCTCTGCCAAATGAATGAGTTTATCAATTAATGGGTCTCTGGTGACCTTTGCAATAGTTCCGATTTCTTCCAATAAGTGAATTATGTGCCTGCAAAATAGTCCTTGATAGTCCTCTTCACCACTATGGTCATCCATTGACACTTCGAGGTAAAAATCAAAAATTGTTTTTTCAGTGATTGAGAAATAAAGATTGTTCAGAGCATGCATGTTGTGCTTGTGTCTTTTAAATTCTACTTTGTGTGTTACTCGAGGTAGAAGGAAGGTCATTAAGTTGAGATCGTCTCGCGATTCGATAGCATAGTGAAGGAGAGTTTTATTCATCGGATTGATCTGAAAAAGATTTAGATTAAAAATATATAGATTTATTCTTAAGTCATTTACCATTGTCAATAATTCCGGAATTGCCCAAAGATTGAACTCGTTCCACACATAATTAACAAATGAACTGCCCGCGGAAGTTCTTAGAATCTGTTCAAACATGCTCAGGTGGTTCGCTGAAGTTCGTCCGAAAAAAATTCTTCGATCTCTTCGTAAATTTTTGAAGCAACTTTTTAAAAATTTAACTTTCATGCTAGTTATGAACTGATTATTTTTCATCCTATAGACGGATTCGGTTTCAAAAAATACATCACTGATTGTTTCAAAGCTACGCAGCTCCATGTCTAAGTCGTTGGTATGTTTTGTGCTTTTAAAACTATCGTCGGACGTAAAACTGTTGATGGACATGAATTTATCACGAACAAAATTGGTTGCTGGTGGATGGTATGTAGTGACAAAAATATCAGGCGGTGGAGGCTCATCAGCATATCTTCCGAATGCATCTTCAATTTTTTGGAATTCAATTTCAATGGAATTCTTAAAAAAATGATTTCAATTAGGATTTTTAAATTTTAAATTTTCTTACCATTTTTTTAAGTTCATTTTTCTTAAATGGACGATTAAGAATTGCCCTAAACTCGCCAATATCTTCAAAGTTCATCAGAATGTTCCAATTTAGAGCAATGAAGGGACACTTTTTGAACATAAATTCTACGGTTTTAAACAACTCTAACCCATCAGCAATTCGAAGCAGTAAATGGACGTCAGACTTGATGGCTATTTTCCAATATTCGCCATTTGTCTTTTGATAAAATTTGACATAATTTTCGAATTCAGTTTCGAATTTTTTTGGTGTTAATTCCTTGAGAAGAAAAGCCAGATGAAAAAATTGTTTATTGCACTCTTGCTTGCTATTCGCTAATTTAGTGTAATGTGAAAAGTTGTCTGGTTTATGTCCGTTGAATAAGTAAAATATAGATTGCTTGTAACTTTCATATTCCATCTTTTTCTGACGAAAGCTTGTGAAATTGTATTCATCCTCTGCGGTGGCAGCATGAATCCTCCAGTAGTCCACGTTCCAATGAACAACAAGAATTTTAAGAATTTCAATTTGGTATTCAGTATTGTGCATAATCAAGACATCATTAATGGATCCAAGTCTAGTTAGTTCAAAATCATCACTCCATTCACCTTCGTATTTGCTCACCTAAAATTATTAAATTAAAGTTTAAAATTCAACTCATTCATAAAGAGGTAAATTTACCTCAAAAAGATAATGATAGATAACGAGAAGGCAAATATGATGATATCCAGCGAGATGACGACGATTTAAGACATCATAGAGAATTTGAAAAAGATTCAATGTTGATGCGCTTGCAAATTTATCAAATTTTAATTTTAGAAAATAATTTTCCTGGTGCTGGTAAGGTTTGTTCCAATCGTAAATTAAAATACTAAAGAGATTTTTAATAATTGCTTCATTTTGTCCACCGCCACGTTCGTCCTCTCTTATGTCGTAGTGACAATAGTTTCTAGCATAAAATCGCATTACATCTTCCAAGCGAATTTCTTTCCAAAACTCTTCATTGTTCCATAAACTGAATTTTTTGAGTACAAATGAAATTTCTGCGGATTTATCCTCAGTTGAAGTCAAGCATCTGATGAATTTGTTGATTTTGCAATTTGACTTGTTAAGGACACGTTTTCCACGACGAAAGTTGCATGAAATATTTGCAGTAATAACGGAATATTCGAATTTTAAGCGACCACTAAATTCTTCATATGTTTCTCTTTTTGTGGCAGGATTAAGGATTGGAATTCGCGTTTCTGCCTAAAAAAGTATACAAAAATTATTCGATGCGTAGAGAGAAAAATTTTCAACAAGCTAGAAGAAAAAAATCGATACCCAAAATTTTTCCTCACCTCTTTTGCTAAAGACATTTTTTGCGCCATTAAAGTTTTCATTGCTTTTGGGATGAATTAAAAAAGTTTAAAACTCACATAAAGAATTCAAAAATAATTTTGTTATCAATTGATTAAAATTTAATTTATTGATAAAAAAAAATCTTATTCACTGACTTACATTAAAAAGCAGCTTTCTCGATTTCTTTGCTTATTTTGAAATGGACCACATAATTAAGATAGTTAACAGCAATTTTTTGTATGAACAAGCAATTAATCTTCACTTTACACTTCTTTTTTTAAAAAAATTTCACGAAATTTTTATCAATACAAAATTATAAACATAAAAATTGTTTCAGTGTGTTGGTGAATTTTACGGATAAAACCGACGCACTCAAAATATTCAGCGTACATAAATTTTATCACATCAACCTGCAAATGCAATTAGAAATTTTTCTTTTTATTCTCATAATGAAATTTATTCTTATTTTTATTTTTCGATTTGTATTTTTGAATTTTCTCGAGGTGGATCAACAAAAATTACATAAAAAAAATTCAAATTTTATACATTTGAAATGAAAACTTTTAAAAATTGTAATTTGTTATTATGAAATTTTCAGTGCTTTTTATTGTGTGAAAATGCTTAAAGTTAAGGTTTCTTCTAAAATTAAGCAAACGAGACCTTAATAACTGATGACACTAATGTAAAATGCATCAAATACAAAATTCTTTGATTTACAATTCGTCCTTCACTTCTTTTTCTTCTTCCTTGTCTTCCTCATCATCCAAGTCTTCGTTGTCCTCATCCTTTTCTTCGGTCTTGGCTTCGGCTTCAGCTGCTTTACGTTCTTCCTCATCCTGAGAGTCTTTCATTTTCTTTTCACCTTCATTTAGTGCTTTAAATACTGAAGCAGTTTCTTTAGCGTATTCGCGATCGTCAGTGAAGAGAATGTTAGAGAAGATTGTGCCTGATTTTACTTGCCACAAATCGAGACCAACGGCACAAACTTCTTCACGAAGATAAAGACTTGTGTCAGGTGTGTATTCTGGATTCTAAAATATTTAATTAATGTTAATGAAATTTTAATATAAAATATATATTTGTTAGACTTACGTCAATTTCAGGATGAACCCAAACTCCCTTGAAATTAGGGTTGTCAATTTGTTTTGGTTTCCATTCGCCTTTAAAGTCTGGATTGTCAATTTGTGGTGGCTCCCATTCACCGTCTGCAAAAATGTAATTTAAAAGTAATTAGCATTTTTTTTCAAAAAACATTTTAAACTCATTACCCATCTCATCATCCCAATCTTCTGGTTTTTGTGCGTCTGGGTCTGGAATGTGTTCGGGCTTGTCCCAATCTTCTGGCTTAGTGTCATCTGGGTCTGGAATAGTTGCACGTTCATCCCAGTCTTCTGGCTTCTTAGCCTCAGGATCCTTAATTTTCTTTGGTGCTAAAAAGTCCCAATCCTCTTCGAGAGATCCGGATTCAACTTTTTCGTTATCAATCAAAACTTCATAGGTATTATCGGGCTGTACAATTAGAGTGTAGAAATGTGTAAAAACGTCATCCTTGCATCGGATTTCCTTTTTGATGAGATGATTCTTTCCTTGATAGCTAAAGATAACGTGAACCTTCTTTGTTCCTGGCCCGCAAATGTCTGGTCCAAACATAATCAAATATGGGGATTCTCCATGCATTTCTTTGCCATCGAGTGAACAGTCAAAAATTTTAAGGTAGCCACCACCGCAGTCGATGTTCTATTGAAAAGGAAACGATTAAAATAAATTTTTTTATCTGCGAAATCTGCAGAACATCCGACACGTATTTAAATGATGCCATCAATTATAAAAAAAGTACACGTATTAGTTTTAATCCATTTCAACACAAGTCATTGAAAATATTAATGACGTAAACTTTTTAAATTCAAAAAGTACTAGAAAGCCGGCATAATTTCTGTGTATCTGTAGCACGTGTTTTTTTGTATCAAAATTAGATACGTCAATTTTGTTCAGATATTTAGTATTTGTACATAATTTTTTTGATTAGATAAATCGATCAGAAATGCATCTTACCTGTTCATGCTTAACGGAGAATTGTATCACAAGTGGCTTGTCCTTATTGCTAAACGGTTCGAATTTTCTGGAAAGAGCATAAAAGCGAGCATCTTGTGATGTTTGAAGACCTATTGAAAAAAATATAAATAAATATTTTTTCTCAAATGAAAATTCAAAAAAAGCACATGCAGACACATTTGTATGTATGTGTGTGTGTAGAAAAAAAGATTGACTACGTGTCCATGTATTGTATGTAACTTCAATTGAGACACGTAAGAAGTAAAATTATTTATCACTTTTATGAGTGAAAAGGATAATTACCTTTGTCAGCTTCCTCGTCATTATAAAATTTGCCAGCGGTTCTCTTGAAAAGACCAAACTCCTTTCCTGGATGCTTGGAATATACCCAGTTTTGTTCCCAGGTATCTAAAGACAAATTATTTAACTCTTTTAGTATAAATTTCAAATATATTCGAGTAAATAATCTTTAATGAAAGATTTCAACATCAAAAATGCATTAACAAAGTTAAATTCTTCTCTAATCAGCCCATCCCCGAAAACCGGCAAGCCACGTAAATTAAAACTTACCGTCATTGAATTTATCTTCGAAGAAAACTTCGGAAGAAACAAGACCTATCACACATAGTACTAGGAGGATCCTCATCGTTCCTTTTTAAACTTAATTTATTTAAATAAAAGTTGAAGTTACTTTAAATTTTCACGTCTTACTCTTACGAATGTCTAATGTAGAATGATAAAGTGAAAAATGACCCGAGTAGTAAGGGGATTTAAAGTTATGATGGAAGTAAGAGTTAAATCAAAAAAGCGCTTTATTTTTTTAAAATTATTTTACGACAAGTTAAATGAGATAAAATGGGAGAGATGAATAAAAATAAATCTAACTAAAATAATTAATAATTTAAATATAACATTTTAATTCATAAATTAATTTTATTTTAATTTGAATTAAACCTTTTAAATTCCAGACCGACAAAAGACAAATCAGCTTAATATTTTCAAATAAATTCATAGTTTGACCAATCAGAGCATTCCAACGAAAAGCGAAACATACACATAATGGTTAGGGTGACTAGTAAATTTTCAAAAATAAGAAGAACGTTTTGATTTTTGACCAGCGTGTTTTTATTTTAATCTCAGAAATTCTTATGTGAACTGATTGAGACAATATAAGTTCATTAAATGTTTAAAAATTGAAAAAACTTTGACATAAACTTCATCCATGGCTTGCTTAGCAAATTTAAGATTTTAAAAAAGAAAATAAATTATTTAAGATGAAAAAATTATCAAAAAATTGAAACTTTTAATAACACATTAATTTTAAATTCTCAAAGTTTTTCGAAAATTATTTCATTTATTTTTTAGAAGAAATATTTAGTAAAAATTAATATAAAATTTTACCAACATTAGTAACAATAAAAAAACATTCAAATTTTCTTCGAATGCACTATGAGATAATTTCATTCAATCGTGTGCAAGTTTCTTTAAAACTCGTTAAATTTAGCTTTAAGTTTGTTTTAAAATTAATTCCCTTTACTCGATAAAAGCTTGATACCGTAGCTAATAAAAAATATTATTTCGAAAATTGTATCCTTAACATTACCAGCCCACAGGTTTTATGTGATTTTCAAACAAAAACCTTGATAAAAATCTCAAATTCATCATATAAGTACAACAGAACCACATATGAAATCAGAAAATTAGATAGATACATAACAATCATTTTATATATACAAGTGATCCGAAAAACCGGAAATTAGGCTAATTTCCACTTTAATAAAATGCATATTTTCCAAGAAAATTTATTGAAATTCTTTGTAATCATTAAAAGTTAAATTAGTAGGCAATGAATTTCTTTATTAATGCTAACTTTTTTTTAGTTTGCAGCCAGAGGAGGTGGGATAACTTAAAATTTGATTTTAGTGATAGAAAACAAACCATTCAAAAAATTATATATTTTCAAAAAAATATTTTTTTACTCGAAAAATAAATTTGATCTTATATTCGAAATTTAACTTGCACACGTTTGAATGAAATTATCTCATAGTGGAATGTGTCAAAATGAAATCACCGAAGCTTCGAAAATCAGCTGTCAATCCTCCCGGGTCTTCTGAAAATTATTGAATTTTATTTAAAGATACATTTGAATTTTAATCATCATTAAAGCTTGCGTGTACTTTTCCATCTCAATTTTAAAAATTTATTTTATTTTTCATTATTCAATCTCATAAATTGCATAAAATTCTTTAAAATCGTGTAAAAAAATATGAATCTCTCTCGGTTTAGTTTTCACTCACACAGCAACATTAAATTGTTTTTTTTCTCATTTTTCTCTCTTTCTCTCGAAATCTTTAGCGAAATACAAAAAATAACCAAAATGGCGTTCACACATTGAATCTGCAGACCGCGAGAATTAAAACAGAAAAAATTAAAAAAGCCCTTTCAAACGTAATTTTAAAGTCATTGAGAGTGTTTTTGAAGTACGTAAACGGTAAAAGAAGTTGAAACTAAGACGTTATTTTATCAAAGTGAGATTAAAGCGAAGTAAAAAGTATTGAAATAATAATACAAAAAAAAATCGAGAGAAAAAAAGAAGCAAAAGACGCCCGCGAAATTTTCATTCATTTAAAAGGATTTGATGCTATAAAGATGGAATTGAAGACCAATTGAATTAAAAAAAGTAGGTAAATTTCAAATTTTAAGTTAATTTTTAATAATTTTTAGTGAAAAAAACGATATGAAGGAATTTGGGAATGTGAATGGCGACTTGAAGGAACAGATAAAATTAAATTGCGCGAAAATCGATTTAGGGTTAAGTTAGTTAAGAAATATTAAAAAGGAATTGCTTCTTCAAATAGTGAAACACATAATTTTGAAAGTTAAACATTTTAACTTAAAATTAAAAAAAAATTCTCTTGTAATAAAATAATTTGACTGATTTGTCAAAAACAATGTTTAAAATCTAGTCAGGATAAAAACCTTTCTCATTTCTAAGTTAGATATACATTTTTTTAGCCAAAAATACATTTTTTTAAATTCTAAGTTAATTTTAAAATTATTAGATTTTTTCAAAAATTTTATTCTTTGAAAATATTTTTTGAAAATTTCATTCTCCAAAACTTTTTTTGACCAGTTCTTTATCTGATTAAAGTTTTAACATTTTAAAATATCTCGCATTAGTTCAAAAAAGTTGTCAAAATCATTTTTTTATTATTATGAATGCAGAGCCATTTTCAGAGAGAGAGATAGAGAGAAATACGGACATAAAAGCAAAACAATAGAACTTTTGGTGTGTGAGTAAATGGAATATAAAAGAATGATTCTTGATGGGGTTTTACTGAGGAAGAATAAAATCATTGATTTTCTTGGCTCTAAAATTAAATTAAATTTTGTTTATTAATCATCAAAACATAATAACTTAAAATCCTTTTTAAAAAGTATCAAGCTAAATTAAAATGTTTTTTTTTGTAGGGATTTAAAAAATAAAACATCAGTTGCAAGAAATTATTTGTCATCAAACTTTATATTGAAAGTAAAACTGTGAAGAATTGAATGCCGGCAGAGACCGGTTGATGGTTTTTCTTCAGCATAAAATTAAAATCAGTGTGACAAAACTGAGAAATAAATGGATCCTGTAGGTCCGTGGTCCTATACGTACAATCGTTTAGCGACAGTTCAACCCTCAGCAGGAGCCGGGTCAAGTGGCGATTTTCACCATCATTTGGCGACGATTGCAGCCGCAACACATAATGCAACGATAGGAGGATTAGGAGGTGTCTCAACATCAAGTGCAGCATCTTCACCGTCGCCATCGTCGACAGTTCAACGTACTGATTTCTCTGTTCATCCCGCCACATCACAACTGCTTCTCCAATCTGGTTTCAGTTCAAATTTTTTAGCATCTCCAGCCAATCCATCAACACCGTCAAATATTGCATATGAGACAGTTTTCTCGCCTTTTCTGCACGCCGCACCACCTAACCCAAAACCAGCACATTATAATAATATTCAACCGACACATAGACAAACGCTAAGAACGGACACGTATCAGCAACCTGCACAGCAGCAACATGTTACAATTGTCAGTCAACAGCAATCGCAATCAAGTCGATCGAGGTGAGTTAAGAAAATGTGAAATGTTCATTTCAATCTTTATCCATTCTCAATTTAAGAACTGTCGACAACTATCAACAAGCATCAACATCAAATTCCGCTCCCTCAAATAACTCCAATTCTGGAACGACCGGAAATTCAAATTATTTTGATCAAACAACCTCCGCTACATCATCAGCATCTGCAACTCCCGAATCATCATTCAATTCCTTTGGTCTAATGCCTCACGAAACACTAGTGCCATCATCGTTGAACGGCTCATCGCCGGCGCCAACGACGAGTAGTAAATCCTCCTCGTCATCAGCAAATTATGGCAATTTTAATTCTCAATTTAGCAACGTGAATGTTGGTGGCTCAACAACCTCAACGACAGCTGCTCAACAGCTTATTCAACAACAGCAGCAGCAAAATTCTCGAACAAGGTAAGACGTTAAAACTTTCACATTACCAGACAAGAAATAAAAAAATTTAACTTTTAGCGCAAGTAGTCGAGTCAATCTCACTCCATCACCCCAAACATCGCAGCAAATTCTCAACAATGGACAAAAGTTTTATTATCAGTTGCAATCATCATTATCAGCTCTCTCGGCGCCAACGTCATCAGCTGCAACGAATGATAATGTGTCAAAGACAAATGCTTCCTCCAATTCGATAGGCAACAATAGTAAATCTGAATATGGTAGTAATAGTGAGTATGAATAGAGTGAATTTTACTTTGCTGCTCTCAACAATTGAATGAACTCTTCTTAAAAAAAATTAACTCTTTTAGAAACATCAAATAACAACATCAACAATAGTCATAGCAATAATCGGCATCAGACATCAAACTCAATGACGAACACAACTCATGACACGAATGCATCACTAAATGTATCGATTGAAAAGAAATTTAACATACCATCCAGTATGAATAAAGGCTTTATGGCGAGCTATCTCAAATTTCTTCAAGGAGAGCGAGATACAACTTCTCCACCGCCTGCTCAATCATCGCGTGGCGGCAGGAAATCATCAACTGTATGGCAATCAGCACAGAAAAATGTCAATAACAGTAACGTTAAAAAGGACGACGAGGTACAAAATCAAGCGGCAAGTCTGCCGAAGGAGAGAAAGAGAAAAAATAATCAAATAAGTAAAGATGACACAAATCGCACAACCGTCAATTCCGACTATATTGGAAACTCTGGACTTAGTTTGTTAGATCATGCCGTGAATAATTCAGTAGCTGCAGCTGCTGCAAGTGTCATTATGAGTCAGCAGCAAGGTAAAATAGACTTGTTATTATCCAAATTTTATTCTTAAATTAACTTTTTCTGACATAGCTGCCATGTATCATCAAACACAACAGCAACAACAGGTAATTGTTCCGAAAAAACCGAGACCGACAACGAATCTTCAGCAGCAGTCATCTCCGCATCAAGTAATTCAACCTCAGCCAACGCAACAAACAGCAGCTCATCAACAACAGACTTACTACCATCCTCATCATTTAGTGACGACGTCTTCGACAACAGGTGTAACAAGTGTAAGCGAGTCAGTGGCCGCCGCTCATCATTTAAATCCACATGTCTATAATCCACATCATCATTTCTCTCTTGCACCTCCTCATCAAATGGCGGCCGTTGCTCATCAACAACAACAGCAGCAGCAGCAACCTGAAATTAATTCTAATGATTTAGCTTTTAATTATTTCGATCATTTGCGAAGACAGAGGTGGTAAGGACAGGAAGTTGTGAAATAGCAAATATGTCAAAAGAAGGAACTTAGCTTAGTTGGTTTGACTAACTTAAAAAAAATGCTGATAAATTGTTTTAGTTGATGCAGGAAAAGAAATCTTAAAATGTATTGAAAAAAGAATACTCTTTATCTTTTACGGATGGCAATATGAGTCGTGAAATATCGTTATCCTATTATCAGTTTCTTTGTAGAATTTTTTGTCCAAATTTTAACAGAGAATCCTCTTTATTTAAATCCGATGTAAGTTTTTCATTGTTCATTATGAAATTTCTATTATTATGAATATTCTTTTTGGAGTCTTGATGAGCATATTGGAGTTCTTCCATTAATTTTGCGAAGACAACTTGAGTTATGTGCGGTGATAAAAAAATTATGATCAAAATCCCAAACTTTCTCGTCGAATTATTGAAAAAAAAAATTGTAAATATTTAACTAAGTTCTTTAGTTGAAATTCAAAAGAGCTATCGAAATAGCTATTGTGTAGAAAGAACATGTGACTTGAAATAAATTACACAATCATGTTTAAATATGCTTCACAATAAAAAAAGAAGATTTTTGCAGTAAAAAAAGGATAGCATTGAGGATTAAAAATTTTGTAATTTAAATTGAATTAATATTAAGAAAATTACAAAAGTAATTAAACAAGTGAAAATAAAATGCAGAAAATTAAATAAAAGTAAAAATATGATAAAGGTAAAAATTATTTGTTTTAGATTTCATTGAAAAATTTAAATTTTACATCATAGTTTCGTTTAACGCTCACCGAATTAAATAATCACAGAAAATTGCTTTCATTCAAGTGCAACTCTCTTTATCACAAAAATCCTCTCAGCTTTTTTCATTTACGTGAATGAGAATATAAACCCGGTCAAATGCATTCATAATCTTCAGTCCATTACGATCATTTGTAACTGAGTGTTCTTTCAAGTGTGTACGGGGTGATAAAGAGAGTTCAGATAACGAACAGCTGTCTGGCTTAACTTGATAACAAGCTCAAGTTTATAAAAACTTTTTAGTATACTCTCAGTCGGAGACAAGATCAAAAGCGCAATATTTTTGACGCAAAAAAAATATTAAAAATGATTTTAGTGTGGTACGCGCTGATTTTATTCGTATTAATTGAGTTTGTATTATTTTTGAGAGAATCATTCAAAAAAGGGAAAAATCTTCCACCAGGTTTGTAGTCAAGATTAGCATTAAAAAAATAATTGATGTAAAAATCGAACGAGGGATGAGAAAAATTTTATCTTGGATTTTATAGGTACTCGATGGCAGTTACCTTTCATTGGAGACTCGAAATTACTTCGTAATCTTGCAAAACAGCATGGCGGTCAATATGAAGCATTTTCAGAGTTATTGAAGCGTTTTAATTCACCCATAATTAGTCTCAAATTGGGAAACAAGCTGACGGTTTTTGTTTCTTCGCATCAACTTATTAAAGAAATTCACTCGAGAAGTGAATTCGATGGTCGACCCGATAATTTCTTTTTGCGTTTAAGAACGATGGGGTCTCGCCTAGGAATCACTTGCACTGATGGTGAGCACTGGCATGAACAAAGATCGTTTGTAGTTCGTCAACTGAGAAATGTTGGCTTTGGTCGTTCAAAAATGGAAATTTGCATTCAAAATGAACTGAAGGAAATTATTCAAATTTTGACAAAGCAAAGAGGTAAAATTTTTTAAATGAATTTCAAATAAATTCTTAAAAAAATCATTTTAAGAAATTTATGGAGGACAAAGTAATGTGATTGCAACTTCGGTTATAAATATTCTTTGGAAATTCACATGCGGCTCTAAATTTGACCGCGATGATTTAAGACTGAAAAGACTTTTTGAACTTCTAAATCGACGCGCAAAAATTTTTGATATGAGCGGAGGAATATTGAGTCAAATGCCATGGCTGCGATTTTTTGCTCCTGAGAAGACAGGTTTCAACTTAATTAATAGTTTGAACAAAGAGTTTTATGAACTGTTTATGGAAGTGATTGATGATCACTTAAATGACTATCAAGATGAAAAAGCTGGTGACGATTTGATTTATGCTTTTATCAAGGAAATGAAGGAACAAGAACACAATTTGAAATCGACATTTACAATTAAACAACTCGTCATGGTAATATTAGATATTTTTATTGCTGGTGCAACAACAACATCAACTACAATTGATTTGGCTTTAATGTCAATGTTGCTTTATCCGGAAATTCAACAAAAATGTCGAGAGGAAATTATTAAATCTTCTAATATAAGTTATAGTGATCGACACTTGTTTCCGTATACTGTAGCAACTTTACTAGAGTCTCAAAGATTTTTTTCGATCACCCCAGTGACGGGACCTAGAAGAACTCTAAGAAGCTGTAAACTTCACGGCTATGAAATACCTGAGAACACCACAATACTAATCGGATCAAAAAGTATTTTAAATGATGAAACATTTTGGAAAGATCCTGAAAATTTTAGACCGGAAAGATTTTTAGATAGTAATTCAAAAATCAATCAAAATTTACAAGAAAGGTAATTTATGATTTTCAAAATTTCAATTTATTATAATTATTCTTTTAGAGTTTTAACATTCGGAAGTGGTAAACGGAGATGTCTTGGTGATCAGTTAGCAAAAGAGTGCATTTTCACATTCACTGCTGGAATACTCAAACATTTTAATCTTCAAAGTTGTGGTAATGAGCTGAGTACAACTCTTTTACCAGGAATAATTTATACTCCCAAAAAGTTCAAAATTTTATTTGAAAAGATTTAAATAATTTTTAATTTTAAAATGTAAAAAAGTAATTTTCAATAAATTTAAGATACAATACAAGGAATTGCTCCATTATTTGCAGATGAAGTTGATGTTTCAGTGTTTGTTAAAAAAAGCCAATCATTTGAACTTGTCGTTGGAATTGCTTCATTATTTGCAGATGAAGTTGATGTTTCAGTGTTTGTTGAAAAAAGCCAATCATTTGAACTTGTCGTTGTCGTTTTTTTAGTTTTTAAAGATGTGCTTCGAGTCGGTCGACTTCTTGTAGTTCGGGATTTTCTTTTTCGTGTTGTTGATGTCGAAAGGAAAGTACTTACTGATGTTAATTCTTGATTTGTCGATTCATTTTCCAGATGATAAACAGGAGCGTATGTTGAACCTGTAATTATTTTTTTAAGATAAACTTATTCAAAAATCATTGTCTCAATTACATATTAACACTTCATAGCAGTCAGATGATCTCTCGATGCCGTACCCATCTAAGTAGTACATCAGCCCCAAAACTCTCACAACCATGCCAACATGAGTTTGACCATTAACTGCATATCTTGCGATATAAAATGGCAATTGATGTGGATTCAAATTATCAATCGACACTGCATTTGCTTCAAACTTTCCATGTGACGAATTTTTCCATGAAAAGTTATCGATCGATAATATTTCGATTGAATTGTTCTCAAAGTTTTTCTCTCCATCGAGTGGAAAATATAAACCAATCGGGTGGACATTTTGGAATCGACCGATTTGCATTGTTCCGTTTCTAAAAGTTCTTCCGATATAAGTGCTTATGCCGGGTGCAAATGAACCGGCGTTTAGAGCTTTACTCGCTAAAAATGATTTTGGAGTGTAGCGAGTCCATGAAGATCCTTTTAAGAAATTTTATAAATTATTTTATTGAAGAATTTTTTAAAAATTTAATTTACGGCAATTTTCTGAACATTCTGCTGAATCTTTAGCTGATAATGAATTAACAATGTTTGATTTTTCAGAGCACCATGAATTTGACGTACAAGAGTTAGCTAAATAAAATTTTAAATAAATTAATTTTTATTAATTTTAATTTTAAAACAAACCTTTGCAACAAATAGTTTTAATTTTTTTCCCATCAATTAAACGAGTCTTAATTACTGGAGAGTAATCTTGATCACAAATAAATCCTTTTTTGTAAGAAATTAAATCGGGACAAGTTGGTGCGAATTGACAATTTTCACAAAATACTGAAAACAGATCAATTAATTATTTATTAACTTTAAAGATAAAATTTTACCTTTGCTTATTAAAAACGGAAACAATATTAAAACCTTGGCTTTCATTTTAAATGATGCAAAAATAAGACTGGATGAGGGTAAGAACATTTTTTTCTTTATATAGCTAAAAACACACCTTAGTTCTAAAATTTATCTATTTTTTTATTATACAACAAATTTGACAGTTTTTTATCATGATCCGTTATGTTGAATTCAATTTATTAAATTCTTTATACATAAATATTTATACAAACTTGAGACGATTAACTGTTTTACCACATCTCAAATCTTTTAAACTTTTTGATAGCTAAAAATTCGATAATAAATTTTAACTTTACCCATTAGTTATGCTTTAACATATTTAAATTATTTTTAATTACTTTTGACGTCATTTAGATACACCCTTAATTGATAACATTCATAACGCTCTAGACTTATAATTTACTTATCGAAATTTATTCTAATTAATTGCTTTTCAACAGAATTTTACTATAAAAAGGGTTAAAAATTCTTCAATTGCATCAAAAGAGTTTTAGCATTTCAAAGAAAATAATTCAAAAATATTAAAAATGGCTTTCATTAAAGAGTTCGTTTTCATCGCAATCATTGCTGTTGCTGTCTTTGCTCAACTTCCAGCAGTTCCAGAATTGCCGGCAGCGCCAAACGCCACACTTCCTGAAACACCTGCAATTCCAGAAACACCAGCCGCACCTAACGCTACAATTCCTGAAACTCCGGCAGTACCAGCCGCGCCAAATGCAACCATTCCCGAGACACCTGCTGTTCCTGAGACACCCGCTGCACCCAATGCCACGTTACCGGAAACACCCGCCGCCCCAGAAGCTCCAGCCGCACCAGAGACACCAGGTAAATTTAATTGAATCATATAAAAAGATTTTAAAATATAGTTTAATTAAAGGCGCAAGTACAACAGCTGCTCCAAGTCGTTTAACAAATGCCATCAACAGTATTAATGGAATGCGAGGACGTCGTCATCATTAAATTCACCGATTTAAACTGGGACCAGAATATTTATGAAAAATAAATCATGTTTTAAGTCAGTCTAAAGTTTTGAGTTTTTAATTTAACTGATTTTAGAAAATTGAAAACATTAATTTTATTTCAGCCGTTACGCGTCACATAAACAGGTATAAAAAAATCTTCTCGATTCGTTCAGTAAAGAAAACTTGAAAATAATGTTTACATTTTTGATAAGTTCAATTTTTTACTTTTTTCAATATTTAAACTTAAGTCCAACTAGTAACTTATAGTTTTACGACAAGATAACATCAACAGCATTAAAGTAAGTTGAAAGCCGACAAAAAATCGTTTTAATTAAATTTTAAACATATTTTAGATGAATTTCTTGGAAATTTCGAATAGAAGTTTTTCACCTCGTGATTATCAGACGGAACTGTTATCCCATGCATTTGAAGAAAACATCATTGCATGTCTGCCTACAAAGATAGCAAAAGAATTTGTAGCACTAAAGTTGATACAGGAACTTAGTAATGAGTTGAGAAGGAACGAAAACCGAAAGATATCACTTTACCTCACAAGCAGCACTTCAGCATTTAATCTTATTTATTATCTCACAGACTTGAAAGTGAAAAATATAAATGGCGAAGAAAATTTCAATTGGAATGATTTACGTGAAAACTATCAAGTAATTTTACTTGATGTTGAACAATGTTTGAATGCTCTTGAGACTGATTCGTTGGCTCTTGATTTTGTCAATGTTTTAATAATTGATGATTGCCATTATCAAACACAAAAGAAGAATTTATCGAAAATATTTCTCAACTACTACAAGAATTCTAAACAAAAACCAAAAATATTAGGTTTAGCTGGCGCATTGCATTCGGCTTCATGTTTGCCAGGTCGATTATGTGCTGAAATTGAGCATTTAGAAGGAATATTAGATGCAAGAGCAGAAACTGCTAGCGATATTGTGACAGTATTAAGGTAAAAATTATTTTTTAATTTGAAATATTTATTAAATTATATTTTTTAGATATTCGCCAAAACCAATTGAAATTATCGTTGAATGCCTGGCGCCAATACAAGATGACCCGACTAGTTATATCAGAAACCTTATGCAAAAATGTGTCATTTTCATTAAGGATCATCGATATGACCCAACTGAAATTTATGCAGACGAATATAAAGACGAACTCGAAAGTATGCCGGATCCTAAAAAAGAGCCTTTAAAGTGCATTGAACAGTTTCTTATGATCCTTGATGAACTTGGAATTTATGGAGCGGACAAAGCTGCTTACTTGCTTATCATACAAATCGAAAAATTGAAAGTAAAAACTCCGTACGAAAGGCATTACTTATTGTTTTGCTTCATTTTCACCGCTCTCGTTCAAGTTCGCTCATTTTGCGACATTGTTTTCAACAAAGAAACTTTTGAAAATGATATCGATAAAATTAACACTTTTGCATCTCCGAAATTTCTTCGTCTTGTTGAAGTTTTAGAAATTTTTAAACCCGAAAAGAAAAAGACGAAAAATGTTCAAACTATGCCGAAGGAAGTAGTTTTTGATGTTAACTTTGAGCAAATTAACACGCTGGTTATTTCTGCTGGCGAAAAAATTGCAAAAATCGGAGACGATCTTGAGAAACTTAAGAAAAATGTTCGAAAAATCAACGGCGAAAATGATTCAACTCCACCATTTAAGCAACACCGTCATCATCGAAAGTATCGCAAGAAAAATTTTAATCATCGAGTGCGAAATCATAATCAAAACCATAACGAGTCCGAAATGCTATGCGGTTTAATTTTTTGTGAGTCAACGATTACCGCTAAAACATTGTTCTGTCTGCTTTGTGAAGTGTCTAGACATCATCCAAACTTGTCATATCTCAACACTCAATATACAGTTGATAAAACAATAAATCCAATCACAGATTTAAAAGACGCTGAAGCAGAGCATCGCAAGCAGGAAGAAGTTTTGAAAAAATTCCGGATGCATGAATGCAATTTATTAATTACAACTTCAGTTTTAGAAGAAGGATTTGATTTGCCAAAATGCAATTTAGTAATCAGATTCGATCAGCCGAAGAACTACAGAAGTTATGTACAATGTAAAGGAAGAGCAAAAGCATCAGCAGCTTTGCATGTTATTATGGTTTCACCGAAGACTTCAGTCGTTTCAAGTGATTACAATCATCGATATGTGTGTGATCTATTAAGAAACTCAAATGAGGCTGACATCAATAACAAAATAATACAAAACCATGAAAGTGAGGAAAGTCTGAAACAAGCACAAGAAATAGAAATTTTTGAATCAAATACAAAAATTTCTTGTTGCATTGAATCCAATTTGTCACCAACTCAGCCATGTGCGGTTTATGAAAAAATTGAAGTTTGCACAAAAAATATCATCAATAAACTAGCAGAGTACATGGAAATCGAAAAAACTCTAATCGAAAAGTGTGCAAATAAAGAGCCGCCCATCTCTGAAATTGCACATGCTGATCTGTTCACCAAATTCATTAAACCTTATCAACCAAGCGATGGAGCTCAAGTAAATTTATCAACAGCAATTGCATTACTCAACAAGTATTGCTCAAAATTACCATCCGATACTTTTACAAAATTGGTGACACTATGGAGATGTTGTAAAGTGATAAGAAATGGAATAACTTTATATCAATATACTATCCGTCTTCCTCTTAACTGCCCATTGAAGCATGACATTTATGGTATTCCAATGATTACAAGAACACTGGCTCGGAGAGTTGCAGCAATAACAGTTTGTAAAGTACTCCATGAAATCGGTGAACTCGATGATAATTTGCTGCCGATTGGCAAAGAAGGATTTAAAGCAATTGAAGAAGATTGGCAATTTTTTGAGCTCGACAAAGCTGACGAAGAACTAAGTTGGAATGATCAGGATGATCCTCGACCCGGCACAACAAAAAGACGACAATACTATTTTAAAAGAATTGCCTCGGCATTGTCTAACTGCCGGCCAACCGAGACATCGACCAAAGTCTTTCTCTATCACATTGCAATGACTCTTCAGTGTCCCATACCCGATGAACAAAATACGAGAGGTCGTAAAATTTACTCGCCAGAAGATGCAGTTCAAAGTTTTGGAATTTTAACGACAAAAAAGATTCCAAAAATTTCAGCTTTTCCCATTTTTACCAGAAGTGGTGAAGTGAAAGTTTCATTGAAGTTAAAGAAAACGGGTTTGGTGCTTGATAAAGATCAGCTCAATAATATCAACAATTTTATTAATTATACTTTTACAAGTGTCCTTCGACTAAGAAAATATCTGATGCTTTTCGATCCCGAAGCGAATGAAAATAGTTTTTTTGTCGTGCCAGTGAAGCGAGAGGATAAAAATGACATTAATGTTGATTGGGATTTCTTAGAAGCCATAAAACAAAATGCAAACATAACGCCACAGTATGTTAATGCTGAAGTTAGAAAAACTCAACCGTTTGATTTTAATACGTTTCAAGACAGCGTGGTAATGCCATGGTATCGAAATCAAGATCAACCACAGTACTTTTATGTAGCTGAAATATGTCGTCATTTGACTCCTGAGAGTTCATTTCCTGGCGAAAATTACACCACATTTGCGGAATATTATCATAGAAAGTATGGAATTGAAATTCAAAACAAAAAACAACCTCTCCTTGATGTCGATCATACAAGTGCAAGATTAAATTTTTTAACACCTCGATATGTTAATCGTAAAGGCGTTGCGTGAGTAGTTAATAATTTATTTAATGAGTTTATTTATTAATTATATTATTTAATAGATTACCGACTTCTTCGGAAGAAACAAAAAAAGCGAAGAGAGAAAATCTAGAACAAAAGCAAATTTTGGTGCCTGAACTATGCACGGTTCATCCATTTCCGGCAAGTCTTTGGAGGGCTGCAGTTAGTTTGCCATGCATTCTTTATCGAATTAACGCACTTTTACTTGCCGATGAAATTCGAATGGAAGTGTCATCGGATTTAGGACTCGGAACTTTAGAAGTTCCCGATGAAAATTTTGAATGGCCAATGTTAAATTTTGGATGGACTTTAGCTGATGTCTTAAAAAAAGCGCGTGAAGATCGAACAAAACATGTGGAGGTCAACGAAAAAGTTAATGAAATTGAAGAAAATGTAGAGGTTGAAAAATCAGTAAACGATCTTCTTGAGGAAGCAAATCAGAAAGCAAAAAGTGAGATGACTTTTTAAATTTTTGTGCAAACTAATAAACCATTTTAATTTTAGATGAACATTTACTCGAAATCGGCACTTGGTCCAATGAAATGGCTCAACATATTGATGAAGACTTTGACGAAGATGATGAGCTTGGAATTTTGCCAAGAAACTTAGAAATGTGCTCAACTCGAAATATTCGCTATGGTTCACCAACTTCTTGGGATGCGTCATTTTCAAGGATTAAACATCAAAGAGTTCATCAAGATAATTTAATTTCATCTGATTCCGACGATGATGATGATTTTCAATCCGATAATGAAGATTGTGAAAGCAATTGCGATCAAAATGAAAACAATGACGACGAATATGGTTTAAAGATTGAATTTAAAAATGATCATTTGGCAGAAGCTTTTGAGTCTGAAGAAAAACTCAAACAGCGACAAAGAAATTTTAATTTATTTCTCGAAAACAAAAAAGAAGAGACTTTAGATGGTTTTAATTTGATCGAGGAGCAGTTGAATGAAAATATAATTTCTCATGAAAAAGCTTTTGAAGAATCACTGATGAAGTCAAAGAACACGATTGCTAAAAGTGGAAATCTTATTAAAGCGGATGAAAAGATTTCGTCGGATATTCGGCAAGGCATTAAAAATGAGGATAGAGAAGCTGATGGCGATGTCAGTATTAAAATGTTGATTCCTTACACTGATTGTTCTTTAAACGATCAATTAAGCCTAAATGAACTCTATGAATTAAATTCTATTTATCAAAAATCTCATCCTGATGAAGAATTTGAAGTTGTTGGAAGCGGAGATTATTTTGATCATTTTTCCGATAGACAAAACACCAAAATTCAAAATGACAAGAAACTGATAAAATTTACTATCGAAAATAATATAAAAGAGATTGATAGGAGAGGAAAAAAATCTGAAAACTTTTTGGACTCGATTCCTGCAGAAAAAACTTTTGGGTTTGACTTTCAACCGGACCTCATTAACCATCCAGGCCCAAGTCCTTCTATAATTCTTCAAGCGTTGACCATGTCAAATGCAAATGATGGCATAAACTTGGAACGTTTAGAAACCATTGGCGACTCTTTTTTGAAGTATGCCATTACAACGTATCTCTATTGTACTTATGAAAATGTAAATGAGGGAAAATTGAGCTACTTACGATCGAAACAAGTATCAAATTTGAATCTTTATCGGCTTGGAAAGAAAAAAATTTTAGGTGAAAGTATGATAGCTACAAAGTTCGAACCACAAGACAATTGGTTGCCACCTTGCTATTTTGTTCCAAAAGAACTCGAACAAGCGTTGATTGATGCAAAGGTAAAATTTAATATTTTTATATTTTTTAAATTTTTATCAAAATATTTTTTTAGATTCCAATTTGCTACTGGAATCTTGCAGATTTACCTGATATTAAAAAACTGTCAAGTAAGGAAATTTGTGATCTCGTGAAAGAGCGGGCAAAAAAGTTGGAACTTGACGATGTAAGTAAAAATTTAAAAAATAATCCTTGATTGATCTTCTACCTAATAATTTCTGTAGAGCATTGACGACGATACAAACGAAACAACTTTGCAGATTCTTGCAACTAATGATCCAAAAGATGAAAACCACTCTTGTTATATTCCTTACAATCTTGTAACTCAGCATTCGATACCCGATAAGTCTATAGCAGATTGTGTTGAAGCATTGATCGGTGCATATTTAATTGATTGTGGTCCTCGAGGTGCATTATTGTTTATGGCTTGGCTGGGAATTCGAGTATTACCAGTCCTGAAAGTGAACGCTTTTGAAAATAGAATACCAGGAAGTACAAGAGTATTTGAAGAGAATGGAGAAATTAAACAAATGATTTATGGATATTGGAGAGCACCAAAAACGCCTTTAATAAAGTGCATTCCAGATTCAAATGAATCTTTGGAAATTCTCCTCGATGGATTCGATAAATTTGAAGAAGAACTCAACTATAAATTCAAAGACCGCTCATATCTTCTCCAAGCAATGACACATGCTTCATACACACCTAATCGACTAACAGATTGCTATCAACGTCTCGAATTTTTAGGAGATGCAGTTTTGGATTACTTAATAACGCGACATTTATACGATGATGTTAGACTCCACTCTCCTGGTGCTCTCACTGATCTTCGATCAGCTCTCGTAAATAATACAATTTTCGCTTCGTTAGCTGTAAGACATGGATTTCACAAGTACTTCAGACATCTCTCTGGTATCTTAAATGATGTGAGTTAGTTTTCTGATTTTATAGACTTTTTTCTAAATTTATTTTTCATCATCAGGTAATCGATAGATTTGTTCGCATTCAAGTTGAAAACAATCACTGCATTAATGAAGAATATTATCTTCTAGCTGAAGATGAATGCAATGAAAGTGAGGATGTTGAAGTGCCAAAAGCTCTAGGAGACATTTTTGAGTCTATAGCTGGAGCAATATTTCTAGACTCCAATATGAGTCTAGATGCCGTGTGGAAAGTTTATTTTAGAATGATGGAGCCGGAAATTGAACAGTTCAGTAAATGCGTTCCAAAATCTCCTATTCGAGAGCTTCTCGAACTTGAACCAGAGACGGCAAAGTTTGGAAAACCAGAAAAGCTTGCAGATGGCCGAAGAGTTCGAGTGACTGTTGAGGTCTTCGGTAAGGGAATATTCCGCGGAATTGGAAGAAACTATCGAATTGCTAAATGTACAGCAGCTAAATGTGCTTTGAGGCAACTCAAAAAGTACAGTGGAATAAACAAGAAGCTTTATGAAGAGTAAATTCTAGTCATGAAGAAACATTCCCGATTGATTTTTTTTTCTGTAATTTAGTTGAATGAATAAAGTTCGAATTTAACAATTATTGAATTGATTTTAAATAATTTCGTCTCTAATAAATTACGACACTCTACATGTGTTCAAGGAGGAAGACAAAGTCATTACTAATTTTTTTCAACGATATCTTCTCGCAAATTATTTTGCTATTTTGCAAATAACAAGCTGTACCTACACAACTGATAAGATGTGGAGACTATAAAATAACGAAAATATCTCTCAATGCAATCCAGTTTGTTTTTGTGTGACTGGCGGCCATTAACTTTCTACTTGGATAATTGCAGGACATGAGACACATTTTATGTAAGAAATAAAAATTAATTCAATTATTTTATTGTTGCTAAAAGTGTTTACAAATTTACAGTCGTCACCCTATTGTTGGGTTCTTACTTCGCAGTGATAACTGCACAAAGTGGAGTTTTTGAATTTACAGACTCAAATGGTCAATGTTGGAGATGCGCACCAGGCACGCCATGTGAAAGATGTTTTCCACAAATGCGTCCCAGATTACCCCCTGCAAATTGGCCGGACACATGCCCAGCTCCTAATTGCAACGATCCCGCTAACAGAGGAATTCTCTTTCCTTCATTAACATTACGACAATACTATCAATGTGACCCTGATGGCTCTGGAGGTTGGGTCAGCAATCCAATTGACTGTCCTTGTAATACGTTATTCAGTTTTGAAACTCAACGTTGTGAAATAGCTTGGGAATTCATTCCACATTGTAGATTTGACATTAGTGATCCTAAATTCATTGATTGCGGTAAGTTAATGGATAAAAAATATTATTAACTTTGAATAATTTATTTTTTCATTAGATCCAACACCAGCAACAACTACAACGACGACAATGATTCCAGGTGAAACAACAACAACAACAACAACTACGGACCTCACAACAACAACGCCAGCACCATGTGTTTGTGTAATTTGGTGGCCATGTTGGTGCAATCCTTGCATGAGCGTGCCAAGACCTCCAAGCTGTATGATGAGAGGCTAAAAGATAATAATCTGCCTTTAATATAATTCTTATATTTTACAATCATCACAACAATCTCAGTTCAATGCTCCCTTCCTTCAAATATTTTCCTCCTTTCATGAAAATTTTCAAAATAATTTAAAAGTGCTGATAAGATTTATTTAAGATTAAGTTGTAATTTTGGTGATGGGAAATCAAAAAAAAAATCAAAGACAATAAATTTTTTAATGATGGTCTGCTATAAGATGAAACATAAATGTTTTTAACTTAATTTGATTAATTTTTAACGAGTTTTTATTTTACAAAATTAGTACAGAGTTTGACAAAATTACTGAATTGTTTTTCAGTCATTTAACCGGATGTCCATGACAGAAAAATTCTTAAAGTGGACTAAACTAGAAATTCAGACTTGTTAGTGATTTAAAGACAAATTGAAAATAATTAGGGATACAAGAGATATAACCTCGTTCGAATATTTGTAATTTTTATCTTTTAATTGAAGATTAATCATTTAATGAAGCCTTAATTTTGAAACAAAAATAGAATTTGCAATGATTTTTAATAAAAGTTTGATTTATCAGTATTTCCTGTTCCTTAATTAGTGTAAAAATGCGGAAATATCCACCTTGTCATCGTCACATGAATTCTTTGAAATCGGCAAAAAAAAACAAAGAAGATGTGTATGAAATCTTACGCAAAAATTATCAGACAATTTGTCATTAACAACTAAAATTCGTTAGATAAAAAGCATAAGATAGGAATCCAATATAAAAGCAAAAAATTTCACATTTGCTAAATTTAGTAGCTCTTTTGTGATGATTAGTGGTTGAGAGTTGAGGAAAATGAAAAAATGTGAGATTTTAATTTCTCTGAATAATTTAAAAAAAAATCAAGGTTTAACCATTTTTTCCAGTTGTAATTTTACTGACTTTGATTTGTACTGTTTCATCATTTGAAGAGTTTTTTGATTCTCGAGGTTGGTTCATTGCGTTTTTCAATTGAAAATGTTTTTAAAAATATATTGAAATTTTTTAATTTCCAAGGGCAATGTTGGAGGTGAGATAAAAAGATTTAAATAATTTACAAAATAATTTTATAAACCTTTTAGATGTTACGAGGGCTTGCCGTGTCAAAGTTGTCCAAACTTTGAAAAAAATTCTATTTGGCCTCAAGGTTGGAGTGACGTTTGTTTTGAGCCAAACTGCAATGTTCCGGAAAACAGACGTTTTCTTTTCCCCTCACGTGAATCAGAGTGAGAATTATTATGAGAAAAAAATATCTAATTTTAAATAATTTTTAAAATCTAGCTACTATTTCCGTTGTGTTTACAATCGTAATCATTGGACTTTCGAAAGGATTGAATGTAGGTGCTAAAAAGCAGCGAATTGTAAATTATTAATTTTAAATATCTTTCACGATCAAAGGTCGATGTGGTACTCTATTTGACATGAAATCACAAGAGTGTATCTCACCAAGACTCTGGAATCCTTATTGTGTTGAACTGATTACACCCATTATGATGAAATCATGTGGTAATGATCTTTGTATATTGTCGAATTTCAAGATTGAAAATATTGTTGGAGCTTAATTAAGATTTAACCTTTAAATAGAAACTGGCAGACGAATTGTTATCATTGGTAACGAACCAGAACCGGAGCCTCTAAATACAGCAGCCCCAACAGGTAGGCATTTTTATAAAGAAACTCTCACAAATGTAAATTTATATCAACTTTGTTATAAAGACCCTGGCTTCACTGGCGATACGTGGACTCCAGATGATCCGAATAATACTGTCACCTCAACAACTCAATTAACTACAACAACAACACGTTCAAATCCATGTGTTTGCATGCCGATGATGCCGTGCCGGTATTTTATCTGTTAATTTTTTAATTAAAGTCTTAAAATTATTTTAAAACTAGATGCATGCCTTGCATGAACCCATGGATGATGCCCTGCCGCTCATGTTCTGGATGCATGGGAAAATAAAAATCTGACTGGCTGTTCTGTCATAGAGTTCTTAATGTTGTTTGAATTGCTTTATAAAATTGGATAACAACTTCAAGAACTTTACGGCTGTGCACGCTGTTTACCATTCATAAGGATTTTTACTCAATAAAACATATCGTGAAAAAAATTGTATTGTTGAATATATTTTTGATTCAAGGAATATGAAATAAAAATATTGGGTTTAAATGCACATTTTGTAAATAAAAATATTAAAATTTCTTAACTCGTCAAAAATTTAAAACTTCCTGGTCTTTTAAACTTTTAAAAATTGAGTGCAAAAAATATTAATTGGAGGTAAAATGAAAAAATTTTAGTCCACTCATTCAAAATTTTTCTGTCCCTAAAAAAAATTTCAGTGAATTGTTAAAATAACCCGAGTTCGTTTCCAAACCAATTTGATTTTAGGAAAATCATTTCTGAGTCAATATCAAAGTATAAGTTTAACAAATCAGCAAAACCCTATAGTTTTCTAAATTTTTATAAACACATTAATTGATGCCTGAGTTCGATACAAATTTCGCTATCTTTCATTCATTTCCTTGATTGTTTTTGTACATTGCAAAATTTTATCTTGTCGATGTCTTTACAAAACTTACGCGAAATGATTTGATAAAAAAACATAAAAAATTCGAGTTGTCCATTAAATTTCTTGGCAGTTTATTGTGGAAACTGGATGTGAAAATTTCAAAATGAAAACATTAATTAGTAAAACTTAATATAATTGTTTTAAAATTTATATTAATTTTTATTTTATTTCAGGTTTGTTAATTTTGGTCATTTGTGGGATTTCAGTTTTGGCTGGAACTTCTTCGTCTTTTTATGAATTCACTGATTCTGAAGGTTCGGCTATAATAGAGTAATTCATAGAGTTGCTGTTGCATTTTTAAAATATTAATTTTTTAAGGCGAATGTTGGCGCTGTTATTCAGATTTTCCCTGTGAGCGATGTGAGTATGCAAAGAAGTTAAGAAAATCTAAATATTTTACAATTAATTTTACCTTTTCTAAAGGTATTCGCAGTTTCAGAGACGTTCGAAGTCTTTGGAATGCAAATTGTCCGATTCCAAACTGCAATGACCGAAATTTGAGACACGTATTGTTTCCATCAAGGGAATCAAATCACTTTTTTCAATGCACTCATCACGATTCATATTGGATGAATGAACGAATCGAGTGTCCTTGTAATACACTCTTCAGTTTTGAAAGACAACGTTGCGTTCCACTGACCGAGTGGATTCCATTCTGTCTCCATATAAATTTGCCGATCGTGTACAGAGAATGTGGTAGGTTGGGAATATTTTTTTGATTTTTACTTTATAACTGATTGAATCAAATTTATTTTATCTTCAGCAACTAGCGAGAACGTTATGATTGGATCACGTAGAGGAGACGTTATTGAAGATATTGCAATTGAAAGTCCAAAATTTTATTAAAACTTTAATTAATAACAAATTTTAAAGAAATATTTACAAGTGAATTTGGAGCCCTGAATAAAGCAATAAAGATATGATATCTGATTGGCACAATTTTTCACCTTTGTTAAGATGATAATTATTAATTGTTTTAACCTTGTCCTTATGTGACTGTAAAGGTTGAGTAAAACTTAAATTTTGCTAAGAAATATAAAAATATATTAAATAAAATTTGAAATCTTCATCAAACCCTGAAATGTTGTGTGTATAAGTTTGAAATGACTGAACAAATAATTAATCATTGAGTTTATAAGTCGATTAGAGAAATAAAGAAAATGTTCTTTGTTGGTCATTAAATTTTTGTGTTTTTTAAACACAACTAAGGTTTTCAGATATTCGTATTTTTGTATCAATGCTATTTACATCTAAGCTCCAAGTTACTAAATTTCATATCAAATACCATTTTTTAAAATTCTAACAATAAAAATATTTTAAATTTTATAAACAATCGAATTAATTAAAAAATATAGTTATATTTTAATAATTCAAATGAATTTCCCTAGAAAACTTAGAGGGATGAAAATTTTTAATACAATAAATTTCATGCCGGAAGTTCTTTTTATCAGTTACACTCATTCACAAAACAAATTTTCTCAGCGACTATTTTTCCAATAATTTGCGACAGCATTTTTTACTTTTATCTTTATTACCTTAACTTCCTCAATAAGAAGGATTTTGTTGATAGATTTTGCGCATTTTTATATTATCAATATCATGATTTGACGATATACTGATAAAAATCAGCAAATGTTATTTAAGCAAAGTACAGGAGCTGAACGTGTTCAGTTGTTAAATTTAAAGCAGAAACTAGAGAAATTAATTCGAAAATTGAAATGGATAAAAGAGTTTTCATCATTTTAGTTGCTAGTGTCACGTTTTCAAGTGCATTTAATGTAAATATGGAATGATTTAAAATTAAAGTATTGACTCATAAAAAAAATTAGCTTTTCAGTTTGTTCGATACCTCAAATCCATGTTCCGTAAGTTAATTGTGAATTTTGTTACTAAAATATTTTTTCAAAAAATTAAACATTTTAAAATAACAACTTGTTTGCACAAAGTACAAAAATCAGCTAAGTGTGCAGACAGGGATGAGAAAAAAATTTAAAAAAGTGAAAAATATATTTTTTTCTTCTTCAAGGGTGTTGCCAAAAATCAGCGTGTTAAAGGTATTTAGCACAAGTTTTAATTAAATTTTCCAAATTCAATAAACGAATAGTTTGAAGTGAGAAAAATATTCAATTTATTATTTTAAAGGCGCAACATGTAATAGTTATTACTTATGTGATGGAAATGGACTCTCAATGCCTTTCAATTGCCCCAATTCATATCCTTATTTTGATGAATGTAATCAAAAATGTTCAACCGAGGCATCTGTTTGTGATAACTGCGTGGTAAAAATCCGTTAAATATTTAAATCTTTAATTTTTTTTAACAATGTTTTCAAAAAGTTGGTCACTACATCAACTGTGTCCGTAACATCAAGTACACCAACTCCTGAGTCTTCATCATCTGATTCTTCACCTTCTGAGTCTGAGTCAACAACTTCAGCTTCTGAGTCTGAGTCAACAACTTCAGCTTCTGAGTCTGAGTCAACAACTTCAGCTTCTGAGTCTGAGTCAACAACTTCAGCTTCTGAGTCTGAGTCAACAACTTCAGCTTCTGAGTCTGAGTCAACAACTTCAGCAGTAGGTTCTACAACATACTCTGTACCAACCCCTGGAAGTAATTTTTATTGAATTATTTTATTGGAACTTTTTAACTAAAAAATTCTTTCCAGCTGCCATGCCTTAAAGGAAAAAAAATCATGTTTTTCATCTGCCATGAAATGTTTAAATAAAACTTTGTCAATCAAAATATTTTTAAACTAAATTTTATTTTTCTGCTCATAAAATATCAATTAAATGGTCAACTTAATGCTTGAGGTTTGAACTTTGTCACCATATTTAATCAAAAGTGGCTTAACGTCTTCCTCGATAAAGTCAACAACTTGAACGGCTGCAAGTCCGGTAAAAGTTCTCGAGTCTAAAATAGTTTCCAGTTTACTCAATATTGGCTCAAAGTAAGGATCCGCTTTCACTCTCTCGACCAAGTCATTGTCCTTTCCGAATTTCTTGACTTGTTCACCTGCTTCTTGAGATAAAACACGAATTTTTTCATGACAGATTTGTCGATCACCACCAGCTTGAACCATCGCCATTATAATGTTTTCCGTTGCCATAAATGGAAGTTCTTGTTGAATATGACGCTGAATAACTTTAGGATAGACAACTAAACCTTGTGAAATGTTGAGCAAAGTTAGCAAACAAGCGTCAGCAGCTAAAAAGCTTTCAGAAAGTGTCAAACGACGATTTGCAGAATCATCAAGAGTTCTCTCCAACCATTGAACTGCATGAGTGTTGGCTGCATTGCCATGCAGCGTGATGAGATGCCGAGCAAGAGCACAGCATCGTTCTGATCGCATTGGATTACGTTTGTAGGGCATGGCACTTGAGCCAATTTGAGACTCCTCAAAAGGCTCTTCAATTTCTTTCATCGACGCCAAAAGTCTCAAGTCTGTACATAGTTTGTGAACAGTTGCACCTAAGCTTGCAATTGCCGACACAATATCTAAATCAACTTTTCTCGTGTAAGTTTGCCCAGTAACGGAAAAACTCTTTTCAAATCCCGCGAGCTTTGTAACTTTTTTATCAAGTTCTTTGACTTTGCTAGCATCGCCGTTAAAAAGTTGTAAAAAGCTCGCTTGAGTTCCAGTTGTTCCTTTAACTCCTCTAAATCTCAAGTTTTCACGGAAAAAACTCAAATTTCTCTCATCCATTAGCAGATCTTGAATCCATAGTGTGCATCGCTTACCAACAGTTGTCAGTTGAGCTGGCTGTAAGTGAGTAAACCCGAGCGTCGGTACGTCACGATAGGTCATGGAAAAGTCTGATAATGACTTTATCACGCTAACAACTCGACTCAACAACAAGTCGAGAGCGTCACGCAAGATTATTAAATCTGTATTGTCAGTGACATAGCAGGAAGTTGCACCTAGAAAAAAATAAAAAAATTAAAAACATTTCAATCAAAACTTATCGGGATTTTATTACCTAAATGAATTATTGGTCCAGCACTCGGAACTGCAGTAGCGAAAGTATGAACGTGAGCCATAACATCATGTCTTAATTTTTTCTCATTTTCGGCTGCCAAAACAAAGTCAATATTATCAATGTTCTTTTCCATATCTGTAATTTGAGCGTCAGTTATTTGGAGTCCAAGATCCTGAGAAGAAATAAAATTAAATATATGAGATTGAAATTTAATTCCATCGGTTTACCTTTTCAGCCTTAGCAAGCATTATCCACAATCGTCTCCATGTCGAGAACTTGAATTGCTCAGAAAAAAGCGTTTGCATTTCTTTCGATGCATATCGTGTAGATAGCGGTGAACGATAACCTGTGAACTCCATTGTAAACTAAAAGATTGATTCGTTAACTTTTATTTGAACAATTAATCGAGAAAAATACAAAAAATATAATTAATTTCAATATTTTTAATCGCCTACTTTTTTATTTTCAACTTCAAATTAGTTTTTTATTATTTATCTGAGTGAACTCTTTTAACGTGTTAACTCTTCAGTGATCAACCTCAAAATGATGCTCGTGCGGAGTCAACAGCTGACTGATATGTGAAGTGGTGTTAGTGAATTATGTTCAGATCAAAAAATTTAAAAAATAAATAATTGTTTTAAAAGCTTTGATTGAACTTTACAGTTGGAATGATGAGAGAATTCAATTAGAAATTCTTTAGTAATTAAGAGTTGATTTGTTGTGTTTTTGATTCTTGAAAAACTTTTCCAGTTCTATTCCCATCTGAGCTTTCATGACACGAAGTGATGAGCCAACAAGACTTTTGTGATAAATTTGACGAATATTAAAACTATTTAAAGAAATATTATTAAAATTTCAGCAAAAAATTAAAATTTGAAATTGCTTGCCCGATTTTTATCAACAATTCTCTAAAATCTTCATGGCACTCAGCTACAACACTTTCGACAGTGTAAAGATTATTTTCATATGCATGATTCATTGCTGTAATAATGAGCGGCTTAGCCGTTTGATTAAAGGAACTAAAAATGAGAAAGAAATTAAATGAGAAATCTAGAGCAGTTTTTAACTTACTAGCTAGGATCTGTAGCAAGTCGATAAATCCATCCCGATTCATGCAAAGAGTGATGATTTCTTATTGAGACAGTTCCTATAACTTTAGGTCTTCGCATTTGTTTCAAGTCTTTTTCGTGTTCTTTGATTTCTTTATCAGTCATTTCAACATATTCGATATCCTGCTTCTCTAAACGCATCGTGAAAGGCTCATAGAGATCGGCTACAAAGCAAATTGGTGTATGGAGATTCAGAAGGTCAATTGCTTTGTTATAATGAACGCAATAAACGCAAATTGCAATCAAAACTACAACCAATGGAAATGAGAGAACGCAAAAGACGAGCGGAAGACCAAAAAATATAAAAAGAATTGCTGTCAACAGGACAACAAGCTGTAACGTTATCTAAAAACAAAACAAAAAATTAAAGCTATGAAGACTTGAAAAAATTATTTACTTCTCGAAACAGGCAAAACACGAATGCACTCGTGAACTTTGAGAGCACGTAAGATTTGATAACTTCGTCAACTTTATTTCGATCTTTATCTTCATATCGGCGAATGTGAATGACAGGTTTCATTCTTTAATTCAAAGATTTTATTAAAAATATCTGACGTTTTTTTGTTTTTAAAAAATTCTTGATAAAAACAAAAACAAAACCTCGGTAGTAAGGAAATGCTGAAAAAATATTTTTATTCAGCAAAAGAAAAATTAAATTCCCTGAAACGAAAAGTTAAATTATTTAATAAGAATAAATATTATTTTATGTAAAAAATTAATTCAATAAAAATAATAATAAAAAATTTTATTTGCAATATTTTATTTTTTTTCCAAAAATTATTTTTAGTTAAACTTATTGTACAAAATTTTTAATTAAAATTTTAATTAATTAATTAAACACCATCACATCATCTTTTATTCTCTCATAAATTTTTTATATATTTTGCAGACACATGCAACATTTTTCGCGCGCACAAGAAGAAAAGATATAAAAAGATTTTTTTCTCCTTATCTCTCACATTTTCATGTGCTTGAGATTTATTGAAGTGGGTCTGGACAAGTAGTAATTTTCTATATTCCGAAAAGCTTAGATCAAGCATGTTGTCAAAGTGCAGAAAAGTATTTATTAATAAAATTAATAGAAAAGATGTAGCGAACTGTGCTAAAGTGAGTTGTTATTGAAAATTTGAATTAAAAATTTAATTTAGAAAAAACATATGAAAAATATTTTCCAAGGTCATTCTTTCAACTCATGCATGATACGCAAATATTTATTTGATTTATTTTTTTTTAAATTAATTTTAAAGTTCCTGCCATCACTTTATCAATTTTCTACCTCAACACCGTTCTGCGCGAAACCTTATAAAGGAAAAATTTACAGCACTCCCGAAGATGCAGTTGAAGATATTCCAAATGCTTCTAAAATTCTTATTGGAGGATTTGGTTTATGCGGACTTCCCGAAAATCTCATTAATGCATTGATAAAAACTGATAAGAGAGATTTGACAATCGCTTCAAATAATCCTAGTGTCGATGATTTTGGCATTGGTGAGTTTTTTAACTCACAAAATATAAATCTGATTAATTAATAATCAATTTTTGAATAGGTTTACTCATCAGAGAACGAAGAGTAAGAAAAATGATTGCGACTTATGCGGGTGAAAATAAAGAATTCGCACGTCAGTGGTTCTCGGGCGAATTAGATTTAGAATTGACACCTCAAGGAACCTTTTCGGAGAAGATGCGAGCTGGAGGTGCCGGAATTCCAGCTTTCTTTACACCCACAGGATATAAAACTTTGGTTCATGAAGGCGGCATGCCGATTCGATGGGGTAAAAATGGAGAAATTGAAATAAAAAGTAAACCACGTGAAATGAGAATTTTCAATGGAAAGCCTTACATTATGGAAGAAGCAATCACTGGTGATTTTGCTCTTGTAAGAGCTTATAAAGCCGATGAGTTGGGGAATTTAGTGTTCAATAAATCTGCAGGAAATTTCAGCGCAGTTATGTGTAAAGCTGCGAAAATAACAATCTGTGAAGTGGAAGAGATTGTGCCAGTTGGAGCATTGCGTCCAGATGAAATTCACGTTCCTGCCATTTATGTGAATCGAATTGTTAAAACCAAACTCGAAAAACGAATCGAAAAATTAACTTTGAAGCAGCCCGGAGGAGTTAAAATGACCAGTTCGGCAGATGTAATGAGACACAAAATTGCTAAAAGAGTTGTGTGTGAATTTAAGGACAATATGAATGTCAATTTGGGTGATTTTAAGTTTAAATTTAGTTTTTCAATATTTCAATTCAATATTCTTTAGGTATTGGCATACCTGTACTTTCTAGTAACTATATTCCAAATGACATTACAGTTCATTTGCAATCTGAGAATGGAATTCTTGGTCTTGGGCCATATCCAGATGAGTAAATTTTAGAATTTAACGCGAGCTGAATTTGGTGCTAATTTTATTTATTTAGATATCAAGTCGATGCAGATTTAATAAATGCGGGAAAAGAAGTAAGAAAAATTAAAAATAAATTTTCAACTCTCACTTTTATTTTATTTCAGCCCGTGACAATTGTTCCTGGCGCTTCTTACTTCTCATCTGATGAATCTTTTGCAATGATAAGAGGTGGACATATTGACATGTAAGGCAATTTGTAAAGAGACAAAAAAAATTTATTCAATATTCCTAAAATATGTCAGAACTATTCTTGGTGCCATGGAAGTGTCTCAATACGGTGATTTAGCAAACTGGATGATACCAGGAAAATTAGTCAAAGGAATGGGAGGTGCAGAAATTTAATAGATTAATATCCAACAGGACAATTAATGTATTATTTTAATTTAGGTGCTATGGATTTAGTTTCTGCTCCGGGTACCAAAAAAATCATCACAATGGTTTGCGATTTTTAAGTTTTTTCAACCACATTTATTAATTTTAGATTTTTAGGAGCATAACAGCAAAGATGGTGATGCAAAAATTTTAGCTGAATGTTCTCTGCCATTAACGGGGAAAAATTGTGTCGATATGATCATAACTGAAAAAGCAGTTTTTGATGTTGATAAAGAAAATGGTCTCACTTTACTCGAACTATCCGAGGAACTCACTTTAGATGAACTAAAAGCGTGCACCGGGTGTGATTTTAAAGTCTCCGAAAATTTGAAACCATATCAACAAATTTAAATGCATTCATAAATTAATTAAAATGGATAGTGTGGATGATGAGAAATCCTAAAAAGAAATAATGTTGTACAAAGAAATAATTTAATAAATTTTAAATCTCACCAGCTTAATGAGCACAAACGTCCATTGCAATTGATGCTTTCAATCGCTTCAAGATCTTCATTGTTCAACTCAAAGTTGAAAACATCAAAATTGCTGATTATTCGTGATTTTGTGACAGATTTTGGAATACAAATCACTTGACGTTGGATTTGATAACGAATAAGAATTTGAGCCGGCGTCTTTTCATATTTTTGAGATATTTTGACAATGCGTGGATCATCCATAAGTTTAGGGTCATCGGGTGTGGCCCATGGACGATCATTGCTTCCTGCATTGAGATGATTAGAAAAATTATAATTGCAATTAATAATTTTACTAACCTAGAGGACTGTAAGCGGTCACTGCAATATTTTTCTCTTTGCAGAATGCAATTAATTCATTTTGATTTAAGTATGGATGGCACTCAATTTGCAACATTGCTGGTTTAATTCGTGCTGACTCATAAACACGTTCGATTTGTCTAGAATAAAATTTTTTCATTATTTTAGTTTTTAAATCAGTTAGAATTTTTTTACTGAGAATTGAAGTTTGACAATCCAATAGACTTGACAAGTCCGCAATCAACAATTTCCTCTAATGCCTTCCATGTATCAACATAGTCGTCATCAGAAAACATCCACTCTTCCTTTTCATTTTTAGGGAATAAATTTTCACCAAGATAAGCATAACCAAATGGCCAATGAATGAGATATAAATCGAGATAGTCAACTTTCAGAAGCTCTAGTGACTTCTTGACAGCGTCTTTAACGTGAGCAGGATTATGAAAAGTATTCCAAAGCTTCGAAGTCACAAATAAATCTTCTCGTTTTACAGTTCCGTCACTAATTTTCGAAGCAATTGCATTTCCCACTTCATTTTCATTTCCATAAACAAATGCACAATCTATATGACGATAACCAGCGTTTATTGCATCAGCAACAGCTTGTTCCACTTGACCTGGAGCCGACTATTAGTTAATTTAAGATTAATTACTTTATTATCTGATAACTTTGAAGTATTTTACCTTCCAAGTCCCAATTCCGATAATTGGAATTGAATTTCCACTCGATAACTTCAATGATGGCACCATAATATTTTAGTTTGATAAAAAGAGCTGTAATTTAGTTGAAAATCAAAAAATTACTAAGTAAACGAGAACAATTTTCAGACAATTTATAAGAGTGGATTTTTTTATGTGTATTTAAAGTTACAAGCCGGCTTTGACTGTATTTGTCCGCTACTTCACACAACACTAACAATCAATTTTTTAAAGTAAAGTAGAATAGTTATCAGCTATTTATGATGTGCACGATAATATGGTACAAATTGTTTTAATGTCTAACTTCAAATATTTACCTGCACTTTATAAACTTTTAACTCTTTATTTATTTTTATATTTTAATTTATGTTCAAGAAAATTTTAAATGTAGCAAAAATTGTTTTACTTATGAGAACACTGCAAAATTCAAACAGTCAAAAAAAATATTTTTTATCCTTTTAACGTTTATTTAAAATTCATAAGATATTTTTTCCATCGAGAAGGTTTTACTGTAAATTCTCACTTATAAACATTTGAAAACTCCCTTGAAGTGAAAAAAGAAAAAAAGAATAAAAAATCCGGTTAACTCATTTTGCAGGATTTGAAATACTTTCAAAACGTAAATTTAAATCTAATTTATTTGGAAAATCACGAAAGAGTTCGTGAAAGTTATGGTAAGATATCAAAAAACATAAATAAAAATTTTCCAATTTTAAAAATTTATTTTGTTATTTTTTAGGGAAATAAAGACAATTATAATAGTGATTCTTCATCAGATGATGAAAAATCATTGCCACCGAAGCGGCAAAGAACGGACAAAGGTAAAAAATTACATAAATTCACACTTCTGAAATTTTTACTTTTGCTTTAATGCGCTAACCTTCGAGAATGCTTCAGCAAAAAGTTTGTTACAGAAATGAATTTTCAGTGTTATAATAAAATAAAATTGCAAAGTTTCATTTTAATTCATTTCATTCATAAATATCTTACGCTTGAATAACACTTAAAAGACTTTCAAATAAGCTTCATAATTTAAATCGATAAAAAAAATTAAATGAATTTTCAAAATATTTTGACTATAAATTTAAATTCAACAACCAGTATCTTTTGAAAAAAAAAATCTATTTTAGGTAAAAATACCCTTAAATATTAAATTTCACATTTTCACCAAAAAATCATCCAGAACAAAAAAATTATTTTGGCTCTAAAAATTTATCATAATTAAATAATTCTCTTTTTGTGTTTTCTTTTTTTCTATTTTTATTTTAAGAAGTTTCTCTTTCTCTTGAATATCTCAAAACACTGTTTCCGTAAAAATTGCTATTAGAATGATTTGTTGAAAAAATGGTTAAAGTTTATGCGGTTGGCGCTCATGGAGGAAGGACAATCACAAAAAATCGCATGGTACACTTAAAGTTTAATAAATCCATCGCAGAAAAAAATCATCATGAGCAGCAAAATATGATATTTTAATCCCACAGCACGGACACAGCTTGAATTCTTGTTTCCGAACTTTTTTGGACCAAATTAATCACCATCGAGAGGAATTCGTAAAACGACACAGAAAAGTTGTTATTATTATTTTTTTACACCTCTTTTTCATATTTCTTCAAGAAAAAAAAATACGAAAGACCATTTTCTTTTTTTCTCTCATTTCTTTCATCTTTAATTGCAGCTTTTGTAAAATCTATCAAATCACTGCGATCTGACTGACAAATTCAAATGCGAGAAATTTACTAAAAAGTGTTTTCCGCTTTGTCAAACTGCTGACTAATCTCAAAATAGCGAAGTTAAAAATTAATTCTCTTTTTTGTTTTTGTTTTGTTTTCCTTTTCTTTTCAGAAATCTAATGAATGATTTTTCTCAATTTTTCCAAAAAGTTTATTTTTGGGAAAAATGGGAATGAAATGTCGTAAAGTATCTCTAAAAATTAAAATTCAAAATGCTCATGACGATTTTCTATTTAATAATAAAATTCTAATAACATAATTTTTTTTCTTCTTTAAGATCTTAAGAGAGACTTTTTGAAGCATCCAATTTACAACATCAAACAAGCTGGAAGTGTCGTGAGTGGTGCTCCTCATTTGAGTATGAAACAACGCGAAGCTGTTTTAAAGGCGAAAAAATTTGCGATTGAAGTTAGCGTCAGCATTGCTCGAATGAAACAAAAAGTGGATAAAATGCAGATTATTCCAAGTCAAACTACAACTGGCCAGCGACAGCAAGCCATCGCATTAATGTGCAGGTATTAAATATATTTTTATTAAATGAAAATAATTTTACGAATATATATAATTTAGAGTTTACGTTGGATCAATTTCATTTGAACTTAAAGAAGACACAATTCGCCAGGCTTTTCTTCCATTTGGTCCCATTAAAAGGTTGGTCGTAGTTTCAAAATTAATTCTTTATTTTAATTGATTTATTTAATCGTTTAGCATTAATATGTCATACGATCCAGCCACTCAAAAGCATAAAGGTTTCGCCTTTGTTGAATATGATATTCCCGAAGGTAAAAAGTAATTTTTAATTATTAAAGTATAAAAATAATTTTTGAAAAATTAAAAGCTGCTCAACTTGCTCTCGATCAAATGAATGGAGCAATGCTTGGAGGAAGGAACATTAAAGTAGGCAGGCCGTCAAATATGCCGCAAGCACAAGCTGTCATAGATGAAATTATGGAAGAAGCAAAAGGGTATAATGGAATATTTATCGCATCAATTCACCCTGATCTATCTGATGAGGACGTAAAAAGTGTTTTTGAAGCTTTTGGTGCGATTGTATCGTGCAAGCTGCCACCAGCAACCAATCAAAGTGGTCATAGGGGTTATGGATTCATTGAATATACCACAAATCAATCAGCATTAGAAGCCATCGCAAGTATGAATCTTTTTGATCTTGGAGGACAACTTCTCAGAATTGGAAGATCAATTACACCATTTAACAACCTTGTCGGTGCAACTAAGGAAACAGGCATCCCAATTGCAGCTGCCAAAACTGCTGCAGCAGTAAAAGCCGCAGCAGCAGCAACAGCAAAAATTATTCAGGCCATTGACGGCACGCAGGCAAAGTCAAATTCAAACTCAATTGTACAATCGGTAAATTCTCCTCCGATAACTTCGCCATCGCTTCAAGATGTTACTTTTAATGATGAACTTGCAACACATAAAAAAGAAGAACTTCACAAAAAGTTTCTCGATGAAAACGAATCGAGTCTTCAGCAACAGGAGTCGATGTCGATAAAGGGTCAAAATGCTCGTCATTTGGTTATGCAAAAGCTGATGAGAAATCAAGAGAGTAAAGTTGTTGTTCTGAGAAATATGGTCGGACCTGATGATGTTGACGAGAGCCTTCAGGAAGAAATTCAAGACGAGTGCAGCAAATTTGGAAGGGTTGAAAAGGTGATAATTTATAAGGAGAAGCAAACTGATGGTGATGATGACAACTATGGAGATATAATTGTCAAAATTTTTGTAGAATTTTCCACACAAGTTGGTAAGTTGAAAATTTTACTAGTCTTAAACTAAAATCATAATTGTTTTATTTAAAAAACTACAGAAGCCGATAAGGCAAGCTCATCTCTAAATGGTCGTTTCTTTGGAGGACGTCTCGTAAAAGCGGAAAGCTATGATCAATCACTCTTTGACTATAGTGACTTCTCCAACTGAGATTAAATTAGATCACGAAATAAATTGAGATTACTTATAAATAAAACAAAGAATATTTAAGAAACAAATTTTTTAAAAAACTTTATTATTTACATAATTTTATTTCGTTTAAAAAAATATCGACAATGTTCACAGAAAAACAATAAAATTGATTAGAAGAGATTAAAATTAATCCACGTGACTGTATGTTGGAAATTCAGCAATTGCAACTTCGTTATTGACTTTAAATGATGGGAATAGCCCGTTTTGCTAATGAAACAATAATCAGTATTTTAAAATTAATATTTTATATTAATAACTTACACTTGTTCGAGCATTTTTGCCTTTTGAAAATCCATTCCAGTGGTTGCCTAAAATGTTACAAAAATTAAATCGAATCTTTTTTAAATTTTTATTTCTTACCTGCAATACCCACTAAATCACCATTTTTTATTTGTATCTGCTCTGAGCTCTTTGGTTGTGAATGGTCAAGCACTGCGATCACATTGTGCGCATTTTGACCTCCATAATAGTAAATATCGTCAAGCGACTTAAATCTATTGTAAGCATCTGGAAAACGCGTTTGCATAATCTAAAATTATGCAGATGTTTAAATTTACTTCATTTTCGGTCGAGTGAATTTTCAAATGTTTACCTCATAGGCCACCCGACACACTTGGGAACTGAATGTGCATACAAGAAAATCGGTTTTGGATAGTAAATCAATATCCAACATTATTCCATTGAGAGAGGTATCGGAGTACCTTGAAAAAGATCAAAAGTCTTATAAGAAAGGTCGATTTAAATTTTAGAAAAATCACCTCGTCGATACCGCAGCATTTTTGGCAACTTCTGAATCGCCAATAACTTCATAATGCGGATAATTTTTACGCGCTTCATCTATGACACGTGGGTCATCACTAGCTAAATAAATTCTTCGCTTGTCAACCTTCTCTATCATATCTAATTGATTGTAATACTCTTCGACATGTTGCATGTATTCTTCTAAGCTATGGAAGGATGCTTCTGTGCCAACTTTATCAGTACGTCGTATGTGCACTCCCACGATAGGCTAAAAATTAAAATAAAAATGAGATTTTATACTTTTAATAAAAACTTATTCTTACCCTCTTAAACTCTAGTCTATTTTTGCCATTCTCCAACATCTCAGCAGTCTCTGGTTGTGGTTTGAGGACGTAAAGTAGAAATTGACCAATCCACCATGCAATTGGATCTCCATGGAGTTTCATTAGTCGAGGCGCTAAATCTTGTGGAATTGCCAATGGAAGGAAAGATGGTCGAGGATTAAGCGAGTCGATGATTGGAATGGTCAGTACTTGAGCATTATTATCGGGCCATGCCCCATGCGTTGCTCCTTCCGAGTCAAGACATGTTGAACTCACAGGAAGAAAAATTTCCTCCCAACCACCTTTGTGATATCTCCAACCTTTCGACTGAAGTATTAGAGTTCTCTCAGTGGCATATGCCATGATGAAGCAATAGACCACGTGATGCAGTTGACATCCGTATCCACATCCTTTGTTTAACTTGCAAATTAATTTTCTTGCTTTCGAACAATCGGGTGGATTTTGAAGGTAATGTAAACGCTTTTGAACTAAATTTGATAATGATTTGGCCTCCGACTGACGAAAGGACTCGTAACCATCGTTCCTTTTCATAAGTTCAATATCATTTAACAGTGATCTTAAATGAGAATTTTAAATTAATCTTAATCGTAAAATATTATCTCTCGTACCTTTTATGTTCCTTTGCTAAATCAAGAAAATTACTCAAAATCTTTAAGGACTGTTGAGCATCGAAATGAGTATTGACTAAATTTTCTACTTTAGTTAACTCAGCTTGCATATAATTCCATAATTCAGCAACATTCGTAGTAACTCTTCTACGAAGTTCTTCGTACTCGAGTGAGGGAATTCCTCGTTTGCCACCGGTTGACACTGGATTCATCATAGAATCATCAAACTTTGAATTGATTCTTTTTAAAAGCTCGGTTTTTTGTTCAGGAGATGGTTTATCATTTACATATTCATCAAGTAACTTCCTCAGTTCCACATCAATTGTTTTTGACTTTTCGAGATGTGACAGTGCTAAGTTGAGTCGCTGTATCTCTTCCGATTCTCGGCTCGTGGATGATGTGTTAAGTTTTGTGAGGAAAAAGTATATAAGAAATCCCCAAAGACAAATAAAAATTAAAATTTGGCGTGAGAATGACATTATACCAGATCGACACAAATTTTGTGATTATGTGTTACAATTTCTATTCTAATACGAATGAAGGGAAGTAAACTCAGAAAAATGTAAATTCCTGTGCGTTCAGTAAAAGTTTTCAAGATTTTATTCTAACGATAATAATTTTTAAATTTCAAGTAAATTTAAATAGTTTTCTTTAGCGGGTAAAAAATTAAATTTTATAAATTAAAAAAACATAAAAATATTTGTGTAAACAATGCTAGAATTCTAATTTTTTCAAGCATTTAATTTTTAATTGTGGACAAACTAAATTTGTTAGCAAATGTTTAAGAAATAATGAAATCGCTTCCTTTTTGTTTGTCGGCAAATGCTAAATAAAGTTAAAAAAAACTTCCACTTATGAAAACCAAACAAAGTTCCAGTATCAAGTACTGTTGACAGTCATTTTAATGACCCTTGAAAATTTGAATGCGGATGTGTTGAAGGCTCAAGGTTACCTCAAATATTCTCTTAAACTAATTTTACGAAATTTAATTTATTTATAAAAAAAATAAATATTTAAAAACTATCATAAGTTTGATTTTAGTTTGATGTGAAATCATTCAATGAATCCGAAGATGTTTACCGACTTCAAGGTAAAGGTTGACAAATTTAATTTTGGTAAATCTACGCTATTTTATTTGTTCGTACAGCAGTTTGGTAATCACAGCCCATATGGTTGTTTACATTATAAATTAACGTTTGTCCGGGAATTTGTGTAATTTGACAATGAATAAAATCTTTGATTATATAATCAGTGTTGACTCTCTTTATTAACAAGTTTCTTTAACACGTTTCATTATACATAAAAAAAATATGAGGTAAATTTGTTACGTGATGTTCTAAGCGTCATTTAGAATGTCTCATTTCTTTTTATAGTTATATGGGCGAGGATAATTATAGCCGGAACTGCTTCCACTTGAAGAATATCCCGAATTGCTGCATCCACATGGTGCTTGAATTTGAGGAGGTGGTGGCAGAGGCTGAGGGCACGAAATTGGCGGCCTGTGTAGAAAAAAATTATTTCATTAGTTGTCAAGTGATTTACAATTTTGAAAGCTAAGAACAAAAATAATTTCAACTTACGGGCATCGTTGAACTGGACATTGTTGAGGTGGTGGTGGAGGTCTATGTAAATTAAATTAATTAAATTTTAATATTGTTTATTTGTATTTGTTAAAACAATGAGATTCTTACGGGCAGTTACAAACTGGGCATTGAACTTGTGGGCACGCTTGTGGTGGTCTAAATTTAAAATTTAATCATAAAATTTTAATGTAAACACGATTTTAAAATTAAAATAGACTTACGGTGGTGGAGGGCATGCTGGCGGCCTAATTAATATAAAAAATTTAATATCTCAGAATTCTTAAGACCAATGAAATATTTAAAATGTTATTGTAAGTTCGTGAGAATAAAATTGCTTTTCATACAATTTTTAAATATTTCTTCTTTTAATTTTAATTTAATACTCACGGTGGAGGAGCTGGACATTGTGGAACGGGAGGAGGTCTAAATAAATAGAGAAAAAAAAATTTAAAGATTTAAAAAAATTGAAAAATTGTAAAATCATTACGGAGGAGCGCCACATGGAGATGGTGGTAAATACTCGTTACTAGGTGCTGGTGCATAGCTTTGTGGTGCTGGTGCATAGCTTTGGGGTGCTGGTGCATAGCTTTGGGGTGCTGGTGCATAACTTTGGGGTGCTGGTGCATAACTTTGGGGTGCTTGTTCATAGTTTTGAGAGTTTGAGTATGATCCTGATGAGCTTGATGAACCACCTAGTGAGTTTGATGAGCCTCCATTTGATTTTCCATGAAGCTTAGATAAAAAGGGATGATTTCCCAAAGATGAAAGTGAGAGTCCACCCATTGAACCGCCACCCATTCCAAAGAATGTAGGAGATCTGTGATTTTAATTAAATTTTTACTTTTCACATTCTTTTATATATTTTTCACAGATTAATTTTACCTTGCCACTCTCACAAGACTTTTTTCTGATGCATCATCAGATTCTTTGTCTGCTACATTGGCAAAAATGCCGACTGATAGCACAGCAATGAGTAAGAACACTTTCTATAATAAAAATTGTTTTTTTAATTTTTTTATATTCCGAGATTAATTAAATTAAAGCTTCTTTTATTTAATAATTAGTAAAATCCGTCGTTTGGTAATTTTTTTTCTTCAAAAATCAATATTTAAACACTAAAGAAGCTTAACTCAGCTTATAGAAATAATTGAGGTTATTTAACATATTTTTTCGTTCTAACCATTTCAATAAAACACTTTTAGTCCACACGGAGCACACAGATGATTTTTATTCACACACAATAAACAATTAATAGATACTGAAGATAAAATTCTTCAATAACTTGCTTAAATACCTCCGATCGATGGACAAAAATCATCTTCAATTGACAAGAAGTGCGATTTTAGTGGTGGGGTGTTTATCTTAAAAATGTTTAGTAACTCGGACATTCATCGTCAATAGCTTCTCTCGTAATATGTTAACTTATCAAACACTCGGTTAATTACAAACGCACCTGTTTCATTTAAGTTTTATTTTATGAGCAAAACTTAAAACTATTTTTGCAAATTTGTTGATTTGAGTAAAAAAAATAGTTTGTAAGCTACATTTTCCATTAGCGTTGAAATGTGTGAAAATTTATGCTTGCGTGAAATTTCTAATTTTACCGAATGAACTTTTTCAAGATCAATTTTATTATCAAATGCCTCTCTTGAGAAAAATGAGGGTTTTAAATAATCAATTTTGATGTGTAAATTATCAATTAAAATCAGTAGACTTAACACATGTAAGAGAAATTTAATTTTAAATCAGCCTTGAGTTTTTTGTATGAACCAAAATATTTTAGTTCGGTTAGTCTTCATTGATATTTACAAGTATGACAAATAACAAGAATATTAAAAGTGAAGTCATAGAGAACGTTCAAATTGTGGAATATACAACTAATACAGTATTAGCTAGATACACAAAAAAATTAATTATTTTGTTGTCCTTTTGAATTTAACTTAACATCAAATCAAGCGAAGTAAATGTGGTTGTCTCTCAAAAATTATGTCATCCTTAAAAAAGCAGTTCTTTTAAAAATTTAAACATGTAGATTGAGTCAGTCGGCTTTTTTAAACGTTAAAGCGGCAAAAATCAACTTGATTGATTATATTGGCTTATTTATTAAAAATTTTCATCACGAACTATCCAACATAGATTAAAGCGTAACTTGAGATCAATTAAAGATAAAAATCTGAAAGAAAAATTAATTAATTAATTAATAACAACTATTGGAAAATTCTCAGTTGTGGAAATAATTTGATAATTTTAGTTCACATCATGGTTGTGCACATGATAACTTTCAAATGGTAAGTATTCAAATCAAAACTGATTGCTTTACTATGTTTAAGCTTAAAATTACTATATTTATTTTTAAGTTTTTTCCAACGTAATTTCAATCATTTTCCCTTTTAATAAAATTATTTTTTCTCTATTTTTCATTTTTTATCAGAATGACATGTTTGTACATTCTAAACTTAATAAATTTTTAATATGCATTGCATTCTCGTCAAATGAATTAAGCGAACACAAGTGCATGAGTAAAAATCAATTTGTATTTGAAAAAGTAGTTCAGTGGGTTGAAAAGTTTCCTGATAGAAAGTTTTTAATATAAAAATCTTAAAATTATCATTAGTAAAAAATAAAGTTTTAAAATTGGTAAAATTAGTAAAGCTCAAGAAATGATTAAAGTTTTAGTAGTTTTTCTACTGTTCAATGAAATTTCTGGGCAATTTGTGAACAACACTTTTGTATGCTTTTGTGTCACAGCCGGAAATTGCGGCATTTCGACCAGCACTGATGGAAACGGACAAATAGATATTAGAATAGTGAATGTAAGAATTTAGAACTTTGTCGACTCTAATTAATGAAATATTTGTGAAATTTTAAATAAAATTATCGAATTAATTTAAAAGGGTCCTCCTACAACTGTCACCCCTGTAGCTCCAACTTTGCCACCAACAATTAATATTTTTCCAGTTTCTTCTGGAATCAGCACAAGTTTGTATTCGCTAATTAATGAATTAATAATTAAATATTAATTAACAAATTATAGTTGTAATTTCTCAAGGATTTTGTCAGGTTGGGTTGGATCGATGCTGCTTATCTTCGTACCAGTGTGGTGATTTTAGACACAAAATTTAATTTAATTTTAATAAATTTAAGAATAAAATAAATGTTAGGAGTTCGCTATCCTTCTGTAGCACAAGCAAAACCTCCAATAGCTGGAAGCGGACAAGCTGCATTCGGCGCATATCCGTGGCAAGTGGTACTGCTTTCAGCCATTGATAGCAGTTATGCAGGCTCGGGTGTGCTCATTGATCATCTGCACGTTTTGACAGTTGCTCACAAGGTCATAAACTTTGTGTGAGTAACAAAACATTTTTTATTCGCTAAAAATCGTAACGAAAAAGTTTTCTCTAGAATTGTCCATAATATAACGATTATAATTTATTTAAAATCAACAAAATTAAGTTTTTAGCATTTTTTTGCCTTCATTTTCATAGGAATAATGGACAGCAACTGAAAGTACGTTTGGGTGAGTGGGACGCATCAAGTGCAACGGAACCAATTGCTGCTCAAGAATTTCCTGTCGCAAGAATATTCATTAACCCTAATTTCAATGCGGCAAACGTTAGAAACAGTATTGCGATATTAAGATTAACATCAGCCGTTCCGCTAGGGCAGACACCAACAATAACCACAGCTTGTCTGCCTTCGGGACCAATTAGTGGAATTAAATGTTTTACTGCTGGCTGGGGGAAAAATGATTTTGTTAATGGCATATATCAGTCAATTATTAAGGAAGTTGACGTCCCGATTGTCGATCCAACTATTTGTCAAAATCTTTTGAGATCAACAAGACTGGGTGCAAATTTTCAACTTGATACCAATAGCTTTATGTGTGCTGGAGGCGAAGCTGGAAAAGATGTGAGAAAAAATTTAATTTATGATAAAAAAATGTTTCAAAACCCACACGTGGGTGTTGCCGTGTAACCCACTTGTAACAGATCAGTATTGGCTTCCCCTTCTGGCCTCCACTTTTGGCTTCCCAAAATGGCTTCCCAAAATGGCTTCCCAAAATTGCTTCCAACTGTGTTTCGACTGTGTTTCAATTTCCATTGTGTTTTATTTTCCATTGTGTTTCATTTTCCACTGTGTTCCATTTTCCATTATGTTCCATTTTCCATTGTGTTTCTTTTTCCATTGTGTTTCATTTTCCATTGTGTTTCATTTTCCACTGTGTTCCATTTTCCATTGTGTTTCTTTTTTTTTCTTGGTTTCATTTTCCATTGTGTTTCATTTTCCATTGTGTTCCATTTTCCATTGTGTTCCATTTTCCATTGTGTTTCATTTTCCATTGTGTTCCATTTTCCATTGTGTTCCATTTTCCATTGTGTTCCATTTTCCATTGCGTTCCGTTTTCAATTGTGTTCCATTTTCCATTGTGTTCCATTTTCAGATCCATGTCAATCGATTCCTGGTCCAATTACGAGTTCAATGAGGTACATGAAGCCATACTTCTAAAAAAATGGACATTAGAGGCATTCCTTGGACACTCCTGGCCGGCCGTGACGGTCATTCTTCAAAAATCATCCATGCCAATCGATTCCTGGTCAAATTCCGAGTTCAACGAGGTACATGAAGCCATACTTTTAAAAAATGGACATTAGGGGCACTACTGGCCGGCCGTGATGGACATTGGTGGCACTCTTGGATGGCCATGATAGACATTCCTCAAATATCATCAATGCCTTTCGATTCCTGATACAAATACGAGTTCAACGACATACATGAAGCCATATAACAGGAAATTTGTGTGAAAAATGGCATTTAGGGCTGTCCATGGCACGACCTGTGGTCATGACCCTCATAACTCCTAAAATGGCCGAATCTAAATTCATAGACCTACCATTTGGCGAAAACTAGAAGTCTCTAGCTATCTCAGGAGCCGAGATCTCGAAGGAACAGACGGACAGACAGACGGACAGACAGACGGACGGAAACAGGCGCATATAAGTGTTACACCACTTCGTGGGTTACACTAAAAATTAAATTCACTTAAATTTTGTAGGCATGTGTTGGTGACGGAGGTGCACCTTTGTGAGTAGAATCTTAAAAAATTTAAATAAATAAAAACTTTAAAACTCAATTTTTAAAAGGATGTGTAAAATTGGAAACAATTGGTTTGTTGCTGGATTAGGTAAATTTTTAAGTTTAAGCTTAATTAATTAATAGTTAATTATTTTTTTATCTAGTGGCATGGGGTGTTGGATGCGGAGCTGCAAACATTCCCGGCGTCTATATCAACGTCGCTAATTTTATAAGTTGGATACAAGCAACAACTAGAGCACCATAAAAATTGTTACTAGATAAGTGAAAATTAATATTGCACAAACTGGTTCTCATCTTCTATTTCCCCATCCACTTACTGTCCACTTTTACTTTTTGCAAAGAAATTGAAAGTCTATTTATTGATTTCAGTTCTGTTTAGATGCAAGGTTAAGTGAGAAGTGTTGTAGTAAAAAGCAATAAAAATGTCAATTTATAGAATTTTGTTACTCATTTTCTTACTTCCTTTATCAATATTTTCAATAACATTCAATTGTCAGTATTTAGACATCAAATCTTGTGTTTATAATTGCAATCAATGCAAAGCAGTTAACATGATTATTACAAAGCCAAATCAAACTGTAACAAAAATTTTCGGATACAACGAAAACGTCGGAGCAGTTGAAGTGCTTAAAATTCACGATCAGCAAGTTCGGCATCTTCCATTGGATCTCAACAATTTTTTTCCGAAATTACAAAGTCTCCAAATTTGGTCATGTGGACTAAAATATTTATCACAGCGAGACATCTCAGTGTTTACAGAACTTCGTGAAATCAGCGTGTCAAGAAATGAAATTGAAACCTTATCGTCTGATGTTTTTGAGGCTAACCTAAATCTCTTAAAAATTGACTTCAGCAGAAATCGATTAAAAAATATTGGATACAATATTTTAAATCCACTCAAAAAACTGCAGTATGCCGATTTTTATCAAAACGATTGCATCAATGAGGGAAGTCACAATGAAATTGGAATTTTAAAGAGGAGTTTGAGAAGAAAGTGCAAACCAACAGCAGAAATGATGTTGAATGATATTAAAAAACTCAACCATCAAGTTGAAATGCTAGAAACGGAGCTCGTTGCCTGCGAAAAAATCCACACGAACCGAAAATGTGACTCTAAAAATTTCGTCGCTTTAAATACACTTTTTCCAACAGTTTTTATAAGAGATGAAAATTTAATTGAAAATTAATAAAATAAAATTATTTTTTTAGCTGTTTTGGAATATCTTGGAAATATTTTACGATTATTTTTAGAACATGTAAAACTATAAAAAATTAAACTATAACCATAATAAATTTCCATCCTGATGAACTTCGTAATTCGAGCAACTTCATTATCTCTAGAAAAAAAAGAGCCGTTGCTTAAACCGCTTAATTATACTGCGCAGAATCTGATGCATTCATGCAAATTTAAAACATAAAAAAAATTCTTTTCTTATTTAATATTTTATTGCATTTTTTTTATTGTTTTCTCACACACGAATGAAATTAACATCAAAAGAATGAAATCCAGTTTGTTGTATTCTTAAATAATGTTTTAATAGAATGGCGACATAAAGCGTGGATCTTGATATATAGAACTGTACGCACTTTGTGGGAGAACAAAAATTTCTTCGGGTCGACCATTGAACAAGTACTGTCCTTTTAGATTAGTGACTTTTGATTCTTGCAGATATGGATTCATTGGACGCTGTTGATAAGGTCGTTGTGGTCTTTGATATGTTGGACCGAATTGAGGTTGCTGTGGTGCATATGCAGGGCTTCCCCATTGATATATGTTGGTCGGCTTTCCATTTGAAATGAAATCTAGAGGCAAATTGTAGAAGATTGAGGAAGAGGGAGGAGGAGGAGGAGGTGGAGGCATTGGAGCGTACGTTGGAGGGTTTGATATGTAACCGAGGCCTGGAACAAACCTGAAAAATGAGTTAAGTTATTTTATTAGCATTAAGTGTAAAAATGATAATTTTCTTACATGTAAGGAGTTGGTGGAAGTCTAATGTAGTAAATAGGTGAATTTTTAAAATTTCCAGGTCTCTTTCGGTTACCGGCAGTCCGCGACATGATTTCTTCTTCATCTCCGTATCCGTAGTATGCTGAAAAGTCTTCATAAAATTCGGGTGGGTAAAACACTGGCGGTGAATATGGTACGACATATACGTAAGGATTGAAGTACCCCATCATCTTGTGGTGTCGTAACGAGTGCATTTCGTCAGTAGTTTCACTTTTCATCATATCGTCATCATCGTAATTCTGTTGTTGCTGTTGAATCGATGAAATTATTTTTGAACTTGACATTGGTGCTGAATTAACTGTCAATGACGTTAATAGTACGATGAAAGGCAATGATAATAGCAATTTGTCCATGGCTTCTGTCTTTTTTCTCTCCCCGCGCGGTCTTTTCTTTATACTATTTTTACTCGATTGCGGCTGCGAGAGAAGAAATAAAAATGAATGGGCAATTGAATATCATCGGCAGTCAGCACTATTAAATATATGCTGTGAAAGGTGAAAAACGCCTGAAGATGTGCAACGATGTAACTTTTGATAGTCACAAGAATTTCATTCGAGCGTGAATATTTTTTTTAATGTTTAAATTTGTCATTTTTTTCACAAATTCTTCACAAAAGAGACATGAATAGTTTAGTGATTAACACACACTTCTCTCAAGTAGGCACTTACAAATGACCATGAAGATAAAGGTGATTGTAAATATAGAAAATTTCCGTGCGGAAACGCAAACTCTCAAAAAAAAAACGATTGACCTATGTTTATAAATTCTTATTTGTCAGCAAGTGAGTGACGTGCAATTTTGATGTCTCTTTTGCAATGTGTCGCGATCCATTTCGATTTTTCTTATTTCGCTTTCTGAATCAATAATGAGTTTAAAATTACCCGAAATAAGTGAGAGAGAAAAAAGTAAGAGAGAGCTTTTGCGAATCAATGTATCAATATTTCTGCTGCCACAAATCAAAAAATTTATTTTCCTCTCACTATTGCTTTATGAATTGAAAATGTGCATTGAGTCCAAAAAGCTGTTATTCACATTTCAATTATATTTTATTGGCGGATTACGATCATTTTTAAACAACTTTTTCCGGGCTGATTTCTGATGAGACATAATTTGATTTTACACAAGAACTTTTAATACAGACTTTATGTAATTTAAAACAATTATTGGTAATTTTTGATAATTTTCCGGTAAACTCTATTAAAAATACGAATTTGTAAAATAAATGTTTTTTCTTAAAAAAATATGTTTGATAAAAATTTAAATAATTTACATTTTTAAAATTAAAATTTCACTAATTTTTTATTTTTTCCACTCGTTTTTATATTAAATTTGAGAATTTTTTATTTTAATTATTTTATTTATGCTAATCAATTAGAACATATTAGTACAAAATCTGTACAATATAAATTAAAAATTGGCAATCTTTAAATGCCGATTAGAAAATATTTCACTGCTATTCAAAAGAGAAACAAAATTACTTAAAAAATTTCTAATACTTTTTTAATATTCTCCTTGATTCAAAATTTTTTAAGTAAGTCAAAAGTCCCAAAATCTTAAAGTCTTTTCTACCAAAAATGTTATGTTTAACAATATTTTATTCTCCTATTCTTCGAAAATGTAATCTAACAACACTGTCGAAATGGATATATATATATTTTAAGCTCATCTTGAACTAATAGCATTAAAAGAATTCAATGCTAGCATTGATTGTAACACTCACTTTTTAAAGTTTAATAATGCAAATGCTTTCTTTATATCACAGATCGCGGGATGTAGCACTGAAGCACCTTTTCGTCTGCTCTCGTCTATGTTTCGCAGCACAATGCGAGTGAAATATCTAAAGAGCGGCTTCGAAGCGGTAAAAGCATGTGGTGAAATGCTTCTCTGTATGTGTAGCTTAAGATTACTGATCGACTGCTATTATTGGATGAAAGCTCAAAAAACTGATGTGTATTCTTTGGCAAAGTTATACGTGAAAAATTAACAAACAATCTCATTAAAAATCGATAACTAAATTACAATTTTTTTTTGGAACAAAAATGTTAATTGGTGAAAATTTACTTGGAATGAAATTGTATTTTAAGATGTCTCCTTTTCTTTTTGAACTACCATAATATTGATTGATGAATTCAAAACTGCTGATTGCTTTGGACACATGAAGTCGTGCGTGAACTTCAAATAGCAAACACATTCCATCCCTTGGTCATTTGGCAAAAAAAACGATCAATCATAAAAAATATAACTAGAATGAAAAATAGCATTTAAAAAATGTTTTAATAGCCACAGTGGTTTCATTCTGAAGAAAATATAACATTTAATGTTTATTTGCTATGATCGGTATAAAGGTTGCTTTATCAACGATTTTAATTTTCTTGTGAAAATTTTCATCACTT